>JBBPUM010000147.1:0-27299 GCA_038094695.1 Chiua aff. virens
GGGACGGAACGGCAGGGCTCCCGAAGACCGATCGCGAGCTGCGACAGAGGTTCTTGCAGTTGATCCGACTGGACCAACGAATAGGGAAATTTGCGATCCTCCGCGAACGGTGTCGGAGAGAGGGACAGCCGGAGCCGGTGGAGTCGGAGCATGTGTACGTGTGCTCCCATAGTTTTGATATGGTCTTCTTACTGACGGTTGGTAATCAGCTATGATTCGGGAGCAGAGTCAGATGGTGATGTGCCGTCGGAGGATCCTAATGACGACGTTGACGGGCCGGCACGGGCCGGCGGCGGCAAAGGCAAGACGAACAAACGGGGCGGCAAGGCTACTGCGGGTTCGCGCGCCAATCCTTCTGTTGTGCCGGCAGCGGGCACAAGTGGGACGCGAACTGGCCGAGCTCAGCCAAATGGCAATGCCACAGCCACTACTGGGACAACTCTCGTGAACGGTCGATCCACTAGAAAAGGAGCAGGGAGCGGCTCAAACAAGCGCAAGGTTTCTGAGGTGGTAGAAGACAGCTCGGACGAGGATGGAGACAAGCTGCCTACTCGAGCAGCGAAGAAACCATCCCGCGGCGGTAAACAGGTGAAGGCCGCAGGAGGCAAGAAGGAGAAGGGTATCCATCACGATGATAAACCTCCCCAGCCCAGAAAACGCGCCCGGCGTGCTTGATTAAATTGCTTTCTTTTTTCCTTATTCATCGAACATTTGGACGCTGCCACCATACCCTTCCCTGTTGTTAGTCGTTGTTCCTGATGATTTTCTTTTCTTTCTTCTTTTCCTCACCCTCTAACTTGCATTCTGGACTGTTTGGACGATATCTTTTCTTGATTTGATTCTTTATATCTTGATTTATAGGGCTGGTGCTTATTAAACAGAGTCCCTCGCTCAAGTTTGATCTAGACGATACAGATATGATTCAGGTGTGCATATCATGATATTACTGTAACGTAAATGCAACAAAGTCTTCAGACCGTCAAACAGTTCAGCCCCACTATACGCAGAGCCATCACAATGTACACGGAGCAGTCAAAAATAGAGTTATCTTCGGCGGTAAGGATGAGCTTGTGCAGTTCCCGAGGCTGGCTGCAATCGTCACGTCACGGTAGGTCAAATCTATCCCCCAGCGCCATCATGGAACTAAAGTTTTCTGCATCCTTGGCAGACACCGTTTCCGCTAGCTCTCCCAGTCTTTGAAGACATGTGAAAATACTCAGTCACCTCTGTCGTCACGTCGCATCACGACTCACCCAGACTTATTCTCTGCGTGTCGAGACGTTGCTACATTCATTGTATATCCACCGGTACCGGCAGACATCTGGAACGTAACCACGATATCGTCAATACAAGCCACTAGAAAAACCCATTGCTCGCTCAACTACTCTTTCAGAAAGAAACCCTCTGTCGCTGAATCACATCTTTGAGCGATCGCCAGAGAGCATTTGGATGAGCTACATGCCGTGCCGGACAGAGTGAAATTTTGGCAGCATAACAAATGTCTGGGGCGTTTCGAGAATGACTGGTATCAGGGAAGATCAGAGAAACCGAAGAGATGGCCGACGTCGCAGCGTGAACGAAGACGCGGTACGGACCACTGGAAGGTCCATTCCAAGGCTCCCATGGCGAAAGAGATCACCAGTAATATCGCCTACCGAGGTCAGTCGTGTCTACAGTTAACGGGATGCGCGTCTCGGTTCGTGGGGATGAAGGGAAGTTTGGACGTGGGGAACAGAAAGGAAGTAGAGATGGCAATGAAAGCGGGGTTACCTGAGTACATCATCCATTTACCATGTTGCGGTATCGAAAGATGGGAAATGGATGGCAGTAAGCTCAGGTCGCTCGGGGAAGTAAGAGTGTCGGATGTACAGGATTATGAAGAGCCGTCGTGGCTGAGTTGAAACGACGGGACTATCCGATTAGCGACGCTCTCACAGTGTATAGTACATATACAACAACTGGCACAACGGCGTTTGCAATATTTAGGACAGTCCTAAATGTTAGTCCCAACGTGGATCACGAACATAAAGTGTAGCTCGTCGTTTGGGCATAGACAAAATTTTAAGTTGGCTCTGAGTTCCAGACGAGTGCCGAATCTTCAAGTATGTGCACACATGTGGATGTGTTGCGTTAATGTGAAGACAGACTTAAAGCTTAAAGTCTGCACCGAGTACACACAAGGGTCCAAACATAATATGTAGACAGACATTTAGTATACATTCTAAACTTAAAGTTTGGACCACTCGCAAATTTGATTAATAATCTTAAAGTTTAGGGCGGGTCTAAACGAAGTGGGCGACGTCGTCGCCACGTGGGAAATAACGTCGCCCACTTGGTTTAGACCCGTCCTAAACTTAGAATTTATTGTTTACATTTGTAACTAGTTTAAACTTGAAGTTTGGGTCATGTGCTAGATGTTTGCCCAAACTTGAAGTTTCCACAAACATTTACACCTGACACAGACTTTAAGTTTATTGTCACGTTCAGAACACATCCCCACACATGCACATACTTGAAGGTTCAGCGCACATCTGGAACTCAAACCCAACTTGAAATTTCATCTATGCCCAAATGATGAGCTATACTTTATGTTCATGATCCACGTTGGGACTAACATTTAGGACTGTCCTAAATATTGCAAACACCATTGCGTGGCCTAGCACATGCATGTATGACAGAATGTACATCAATATTCTTTTTCATTCTCATATGTCTTGTATGTTTCCCAGGACAATTTGGAAAATGCTGCTAGTAGATGAGTGTGGATCTTGATCTTCTCCTGTAAGTGGGTTGGCCCTAATTTGAACAGAACCATGTCTGACTGTGGTCTGCCTTTCGGACACCTGGCGCATGAGGAATGAGGAGTGTAACACCATCCACCACATAGGAGGTTCTGATACACCCACCAGAGTCTCTTTGTTTGCTTCTTGCGCTCCAGCCATTCAGCCCCAAGGGAGTTGACTGTTAACACAATAAAGTTTGTAGCAGCTCTACACAGTGAAATGCAGAGAAGAAAGCTAGAAAAGATAATATTGAAGGTATCAGAGCAACAACAGTATGAAATGAGATTGTCAGCACAACTAATAGGGTGCGAATACAAAAAAATGTAACAGTCTCTGAACTGCATACATGGTGTTATCATGGCTCCTGGCTTACATAACCGAATTTCAAAAGATGATATCCCTGCAGCCGGACCAAATTCGCACTGAGTGAATCAATCTGCTTCATCTGCTATACATGGCCAGAAGCAGATGAGCCATGTGGGAAGCAAGACCATGATTCTATCTGAATGTGTCCGATTCTAACCCAATAACTTCAATGCTTCAAAGTAAGCTGAAGAGAAGTAGGCTTACTGTCTTGGGAACTGCTGTTTCTCCATCATGTGAAGGTTCAAGTTCAGGTAGATCATTTGAATGTTGTGCCTGAAAAGGTTCTTTAACGACTCAAGCATGGTTAGCCCATTGAAAGAGCAAAACACACAAGAGCTGATCAATATTGACACATTAGATACTTGACAGTAGCAGAAATATGCTCCTGTGGCGGTGGTGAAGGCGCATACTGCCAAATTCCCTCAGAGTAATCCACACTGGGTCTCACATGCATTTGCTAAGAAGTGTGTGAACTTATAGCATGTCGATTATTTGTCAAGATTTCTTACCGTCTGCCACAGAGTGGCTATTGCACTAGTGGGACATTGCCTGCCAGTGGTTGGACTGTTCGAATGCCATCATGCCCATCTGAGCCATCTTCTGATTGGAAGGACCTTGGATGGCCCAGTAGTCCCAGGGTGCCCCTCAGGGGGAAGCTCTTGAGGGCTGCAGCTGGGTGAGGTGTCTTGTAGGGAATGAGGTGGAGGACATACAGTATGGAGGACATCAACTGGTGGCATAGACATTTTATCCACCTGAGAATGAACAGACAGTATAGGGGATGGCACCTTAGAGAAATCAACATGAAGGTGAAAATTGAGTGAAGTAGCTACAAACCTCATTATGGTCAAAGTGGGAGGGGGAGGTGCACCAGATGGCACCTCAACCTGCAGCATGATCTGAATCAGAGCTGGCCTGGAAAATAGTGGAAAGACAGTGGCTGTCATGTCCAGAGTTGTGATGACTGAATACCTATATTAAAGCTGTTAGCTCAATGGTGATGACCACAAAACAACAAAGTGGATCATATGATATCAGATGGAGTGTGAGAACATGATAGAAATACTTACAATATCAAAGATATCTGGAACTATGGCAGTGAGGTTATGAACAAGGATTTTACAATCAATTGGTTCAGTGGCAAGGAAGGTGCTATCCAAGGAGAGTGTGATCAAGCATATGCCAATGTCCTCCTTGGTAACAGGACAAACTTGGGTGAGAGAGGTTGTACCCAGAAATACAATTGACTTGCCTGCAGACTTGGAAGAGACAACAAGTTGTTCATTTGCAGCCTGAACCAAGGCAATGGACCTGAGTTCTACCCCATTTACAACAGCTGATTCTGCAAGCAGGGATCCTGTTGACATGTCAAATAACTTGATTGTGTTGTCCTTGCAAACAGCAAGTAGATGTTGATTGTTCATCCATGTGAGTGGAATGATTGCAACATTATATATAGTCTGTTGTCATTGCAGCAGAAAGTCCAGGGGTTGAACAGTCTGGGGGCTGTCAACATCATGTGAAGGAATGGAATTTACTAGTTAGTACATGTAGTACATATGAATTTAGATGGGTAATTATGTAACTGATCCATCCTCGCCTGCTTCGTCGTTGCCTACAACAACCCCAATCATCCTAACAACCTTGCACTCAGGAATAAAGTTGCCCATAGCACAGGGGGGAGCAGCTCCCAATGGCCCTTGGTGTGAACCACGGTGTTTTATGTTTTCAATGAATGCGGGAAATAGCAAATGTGACACATTAATATTGTCGCATCGTCGCACATTCAGGCGGCAAGGTGGCACGAAAAGGAGGGAGGTATAGGAAGGAGGAGGTGATGAATACGACACGTGGATGATGCGACAATGTGTCGTATCATTGTCGCATTGTATTGTCGACGTCTTGTTGTTCCAAACAAGAGGGGGAAGGGAGGGGAGAGAGGGAGGGGGAAAAAGAGAAGTCATAGCGACAAACTAGTGGTCACAGAGTCGATTTTTCATCGTCGTCATGGCGCGTCAACACCATATGATTCGTATCGTCCATATCGTCACCCTGTCGCCATTGTGTAATCGCGAAGAACTGGTGGCAGAGTGGCGTGGAGGGGAGGGAGCATCGTCATCATCTTCGTGACACATCACATCGTGTCGTTCATAGCATCGTCCGTGGTGCTGGAGAGGGAGAGGGAGCGGAATGTGGCAGGCCTTGAAGTGGAAGAAGGTGGGTGAGGTAGCAAGGTGGAAGGGGAGGAGGTGAACACAACGTATGAACGATGCGACACATCGTCGCATCGTTGTCGCGTTGTGTCACCCCCTCATTCTTGTCGTCATGTTGATGAATGCGTCGTTGAGTCGTCCATCGCGTCATACGTGGTCTCCAACTCGTCAAAGACGAAGGGGAGGGAGGGGGAGTCACTGCACACACAGCGTCAGAAGGAGGGAGCGAGGTGGAAGGGGAGGGAGCGAACACAACGTGTAGACGGTGCGACGTGTTGTCACGTCGTCGTCCCGTTGTGTTCGCTCCCTCGTTCCTGCCGGTACGTGTTGTCGGGCGGGTGGAATAAAAGGGAGGAAGAGGCGGTCGTCTATCATTAGGTGAGGCTAGGTGTAGGAGGGAGGGTGCGAGAGAGAGGCGGTGGAGAGGGCGGAGACCGCGCCGGGATGTAAGAGACGCACTTGAAGATGATCGAGATCGATCGCGGGAAGTTCCGGCATGAATCGCACACTGATGCCGGCGTATGGCTAGACTGGGGCCCGGACTGTCCAATTCCTGGACGTTCTCGGAGAGACGGCCTTCTCTCAATCCTCTTTTTCAAAGTACACTTGTGCCTGCCTGCTTGCCATCTGGCAGTCCCAACACAGTTGAGGTAAGTTGTTTATGGTTGGCAACTCTCATGCACACAAACATGACAGATTTATTTTTGAAACCCATTCTGTCGTGAAGGTGGCTCGCAAAGGTCGGTATTATCCCTTTATTAGTCTCGAGCCCATCCGTTTTTGGGCACCCTCACTGCACTCGGTTACAGGAAGCGTTCAAGTTTGATTCGGGCTCTGCCCGTCGCTTCCTAATTTGTAACGGATGGTTCGAGACTATCCCTTTATATGATCTGTAGTTAATCAAATTGCGGCAACACTATGAATCCTAGTTGGGCTACTCCTTTGTGTCTCATGCATATCTTGATATCTTGGAGAACTTGGGGCATTTTCTTCGACCGACCTCTTGCTTCAACTTCGTTTTTTGGTGCTCGCAAGAATCATAAACCAGTAAATCAAAACCAGTTAAATTAAGGTGCAAATGCACAACAAGTCACTACGACAGTACAAAGCAGAATCTGAAACTCGAGCACTTGTCAGTTGGAAGAATTTCTTCGCGGGCTTGAGTCGCCCGACACCCCAGGCGTCTCTTCTTTGTCATCTTGTGCAGCTGTAGTGTTATTCTCACCCCGATACAGGAGGTCCACGGCATGCATATTCTCTTCGTGTATACCACTTTGCTCGATGGAGCTAGGTATTTATCGATGTTAGACTCCTTTCCAATGTAACAAGATGATGAACCTGTACGCACTCGTACACTTCAACACAAATGTAAATGAAAAAAACCACGGCGATACCGACAACCCCCAAGGCATATGTGATTGCCGCCATTGGAATGGTTGCCACTAGCGCTATAGCGTGATTGTTAATCGACTTGAGAAAGGGGTTCAGGTGTCGTATATCGGGCAACATGGCATCTCCAGCTGGCACGGAACCTTCCTCTGATAATTTCTCATCTACGGCTTTGATCACCTTGTCGAGCACATCAATGACGTCGACTGACGGGTCGAGAGAAAAATATTTCAGCGTCGGGTCCTTATACAAAAGATCTGCTCACTTCGTGTTGGTGTACGAGTGTACCATGAGTAGTACATCCCTTCGAGTCTCTTGCCAACTAAAGCATCAGTTAGACATAAATGTTTCAAATTTTTATATTCCTTTGTCGCTTGCACGACATATCGGAGCTTTGCTGCACGAGAAGCATGACGATCATTAGTTGCAGTATGTTAACAAGGCAACGGGAACTACTTGCTATTCTGAACCAAAATGCGCAGCGCGCATGCGGGCCCCATCATCCGAGAAGGTGGCCTGGTCAGGCCTTGCACATTTGATGAGTTAACGTTGACATCGGTATTGGTAGCAGTTGCGACAGGTTGTCTCTCGGTTTCGCTAGGGAAAGTTAGGTTCAAAGTTAGTATGCGAGGAAGGCAGCAAACAGTTGGTCATCATACGGGAGGAGCATCTGGAGAATCTCAACAATTTTGTCCCCGATAGCTTTCAGGCCGTGATCTAGAAGCACGGAAACAAGTGGGCTGGGATGCTCAGGATAGGGATTCAATTTATACATACTCGTCTGAGCCAAGGCAGAGAGAATCGCCACCCCCTTTTTTGCACCTCCCACTCTGGCTCCCGTAGATGATCCAAACTCCTTCTGACAAGCTCGTCAGTCCAGGCACCGTTTTCCTCTGGAGGTAATCTGAGCCATATGCTGAAATCAACATTATCTTAATACACACCAAAGGATCGGAAGAGATCCAGGTAAGCGAGGCTTGTCCGAGTTTGCTTTGGCTTCCCCTCTCCAAGCTTCTCAGCCAGAATCTGTGCGATGTCATAAACCTTGATTTTCTCTCGTATGCTGGCTAATTTTTATGTATCAGTTTAGGCCCCCGTTTCGACATCAGCGACAAATTATTTGATTACCGTGTTTCAGAATGTCCCCAAAAACCTGAAACCCTTCCACTAGGCCCACAGCATCGTCGAAATAATCCAGTCTCAGCATACCGACGATTAATTTTGGAAAGCGTTTGTCATCTTTGACGGACTCCAGCAAGTCATCTGATATGAAGTTCAATTCCACAGTGCCTGCTGCAAAAGATTTTACTCACCGTATTCCAAACAAGTAGCCAATGCGTAGGCAGCAAGCAGTGCGCTATCCTTGTGCTGCAATTGATCGATGAATACCTCCAAGGACCTATGTTCGCGTAGATGGTCGCGGATAATCGTGGCTGATGAATGATGATCCTGATTCAATCACCGGTGACAAAATGGACTTAGACTTACCTTTGCAAAGCTTCAGAAGAGCCATCGTCGCTGCCTTGTGAGACCGTTTACCCCGAATGTAACATATCAGCTCGGGAACGAGGGGAATAACGCGGCTGTAATCTATAGTATCGGTATCTGACATAAGAGATCGAGAAGTCAAATCTTGGCGGAGGTGTCGATGGACGTCGCTTACCCGGCCATGCTTGTTCAAATTGCTCATGATCAATACTACCAGCTTCATTTTCATCGCCTGGATGGCGTCGTTCGGGCTCCAAGGGGGGGACTATGGTCCTTGCAAGATTAATGAGATTTATTACATTCCAATCACAGTATGTTCGCTCTAGTAAAATAAAGGTTTGAAAGAGTGACAAGTGTAAGAGAAGGTGACCCACCGTGACGTTGCTCAATACGATTCAGAGTGAACAGTATTTTAACGGCAAGGAAACTGGTGAATCCACGATTCGTGTTTGCCAATCTCGTAAGCCTATCCTTCAATTTTTTTTCTTGGCACATGCTATTCGCTGTTTTCATGTGACATTATCGGTTCGCTGCAATTCGTATCAAGAACCAGAAACTAACCTATATCCGGAATTTGGGCCAGAGCCAGAACGAAGCGTAATACAGCGTTCAGAAGATAGGCATCTGCAATAGGTGACATATTTCGGCGTAATATGTATGACAAGAGGTGTACGTACTGTCCGCCTCCAGTATTCTGTAAAGCCTTGACAAACCCGGATTTTCATGATTGGTATGAAGCTTATTAATGATCATCTCCCGCGTATCCTCTGGAACGGATATGTAAAACATTAAAATTGGACAACCACCTGCAAAACATACCACATTGCAACAGGCAAATTAGGCCATCAATTGCCTTTACGCCTTCTATTGCAACTTGGCGTTCTGTGTTTAGGAAACTTGGTAACAGTACTTCCAAACGCTGCATCCCAGTCCAGGTGAGAATATACTTGACCCACGAGTTACAGAAAAGGCCCTCATTGGACTGTATATAGACTGTATCCAGTGATTTCATAAGAGCTTCTAAGATATCCTCAGTGAGGATGTCTTGTCGCAATGCTTTGTGCCTCGCCAGGGGTCTCAATAAAGCGAGTACTCTCCGACGATCTCGGTGCCTGCCCTCAGACAGAGTGGTACGCAGCGATTCCTTTACTTCTGTGATGTGAGGCAGATCTTTAATTCTCGGGTGCACATCTGGATCGCAAGCTGGCATAGGGATTTGTTATGATTCGCTCGCGTTTCAAGCTGGAGTCATAGAAATGGCACACTTACATGCCTCATAATAGGCAACGATGGCAACAAGCCTCACCAATGGTCGAGAGTCTTTAATGAGCTTCTCCATCAGTTCTTGCCTTGAATTTACCACCTTTCTAATCCATTGTCTTCCTTCTCCTGAGGATACAAGTACCGTGAATATCTAGAATTTTAGAGGAAAGTGAAACCTTACTGAATCTCAACATGAATAATAACCTGTCAAGGTAGATTGGCACAACATCTTCCTGACCATGCAAGCAGTCCAATAGCTCTTGTGCGGCGGAGTCATCAAAAAGTCCCGTCTCCCATATTCGTTTGTCTAATTTGGCATTTTCAGGTTGCATCATAGGTATTTCGAAGCTCTTTCCTATCATTGCTCGTGACCTGTATGTGCTCGCATACAATATAGATGCATGGACTTTTTGACCTGGTATGATACGACGGGGTTGCAGGAGGTGGCAGCTATTGGGTGTATGATCAACAACGCAAACCAGAAGCGCACTATAGGCCTTACCGTACAGCATCATCCCCTTCGCCGCTGAAGGATACTTGATGCTTGATAGGTAAAAGTTCACAGAGTGCCCACCCAGACGTCATTGAATGCGTGATGCCGAAATCAAGATCATCTGGCATACACACTCTATTTGTCGGTAGTAACACAAGACCGTGCGCTGCTGCTTCTTGCCGCATCCATAGAAGTGAGGCATTGCCGGGTTGATGGTGTTGCCCCAGTTTATCTGACCCACCTCTGCAGCCGATATTTTAGTAATATACCAAGTCGAATGAAGCCATACCAACACGTCTGAGTGACTCCCAGCAAACCAGACTTCTTTGATATTAGAAGTGTCGTTATTTTGGCTTCCATCAGAAGCAGTCCCATCACCGCCACCGTTCTTCGGAGATCGTGGTCTCTGGAAATATTCCGGAACAAATTTGACCCGATACTCGTCAAGAGCAAGTGCATGGCGTATTTGACAAGCATTTGTGGCACGGGCCTTCGAGACTGATGTGCCTCCCTTCACAAGTCCCACAGATGATACAGTGTCCCTGAGGGAAATTACGCCACTCCGGTCACCATTCGAGAATAATGCGGAAACGAAAATTTCGCACCACACTCCGAGGAAATGCACTCTCGCTTCTGGCCAGCAGAATGTCTTCTTAAATCTCATGGCAACTTCTTTGGTCTTTGGCCTTCCCGGTTGAATTGACGAATAGTAACCGTGAGCCCTGAAAGGGGTTCGTTAGCAAGCTTCAGGATCATGATGTAATGGTTGTCTCACGTTTCCACCTGCTCTTCTGTCGGGATTGTGACCAAGCCAACCTGTCACATATATTCAGTTCTATACACTTCTCAGTGTAGCTAATTTAGATCGCACCTGGTGTATCATATCCGCAAGAACTCGCACTTGGTATGCACCTCGCGAGAAGCCTACAGGTAACACAGATTCGTCAGTCCTGTGAATCTACACGACAATGAGTTCTAATGAACCGAAGAAGTATAATTGATCCCCTGGTCGGTACGTCTCGGCTAACCAGCGGTATGCCCTCTTTATGTTTTCATCTACATTGCTGTTGATCCGTTCAATATAAAGGATAGTGGATAAGTACAACAGATACGGACAATGCAAATGCCATGTCCCATAGGTCAAAAACTCTATCCATGAAACGGTTGAAAATATTTGGTGATTTAGCCGGACGCGTGCCAATTCCGCTGGCATAATACACGTGTTGTTCAGGTAAGTTGGGCCTAAGTGACCCGCCAGATGACTTGAACCTTCCTCGATCTAGCTCATCAAGCAACTTCACCACGTTGGTGTCCTAGTGGTCACGAAATATTGGAAGAGGCGCACTGAGAGAAAGCATGTCACACATACATTTCGCCCGAATTGGTTCGCTGTTCCATCAATGCATACGACAAGGTTCCTCCCGCCATGAACTTGGCGACCTGAACATTCCTGGCATCTACTGGAGAAAGGATTTGTGTGCGCCTCCATGGCTACTGTAAACGAGTTGACGGCGGGTTGGAACTTCTAGGAGGAGTAAGGAATACGGATGCCTGGGTTTGAAGCGGGGAGTTCTTTTAAATGATACGTTTAACTGCTTGTCCGGTGAAGCAACAGTGGCCGAGGCCGGCAAGCCTATCAGACAAATGGTCTTTAAAATTACTTGTCACTATCACCTGAATCGTCAGGAATGTTTGGCTCTCCCTAATCCTATAGCCTCGTCGAGATCAATGCCAGATCGATCCCGATTTGTCCTCGTGTTGTCCTCACGTTAGAGACATCCAGTTTTCGCTTTGTTCCATTTCATCAATCATGGGACATTTGTCTCCATTCCGATGATCTCTCCATTCCAATGATCTTTCCATTCTCTCACCGATCAGTGGTATACATTTGATACACATTTAGCTTGCTTGTCGATGATACCATTGTTTGCTTTGCACATTGCATTATATTTGCTCAGTTCCTATCCGATACAAGTGTTGCACAGGCTTTGGGCTCAACGTTCAGGACCGAACCTGTACATCACCAGTCCAATAGTGCACTTTTCATGTAGCAACTTTGAAATCCCTATTCATTTCTGCACTCCTTGATCTTGACTTGACGAACAAGAACTTGGGTTTGTTTCATCCCTTCACTTATTCCCAACAGCTCCTGACCAAGCAAGGTATTGCTGGATTAATACCCATCACTAGAATACTCAATGTATTAATGAGTGCTAGAAACCAATGTGTGATCGGAATGAGTGTTCCGGTTCGGAACAGGTGAAGGCGAAAAGATAGGGGAGATAACTGATAGGAATGGTGTAGTCAGTACTAGTCACAGTGTAGATCGGTAGTAGAAAGTAAAATAGGAGAACATGAGTGTCACTCTCAATCCGTGTTCGTTATGAGAATCATGTGCCATACTTGGTGTATATTACATACTCTATGATCACGTGTAAATGGCGTTTCAAACCCAGAAATCTCCGCAACGGATGGAACCGAGACTATGCTTCTCCGTATTTGGCATACCACAGCCCTCGTGCGAATTTGGAAAGCAACTACCTCAGCCGTGAAACTGATTTATAGCCCACGCTAAGTTGTGGTTCCATTTTTTGATGTGACCTTTGAACTCACACATACCGGCTGTGCTTCAGGAAGTCTAGCTGGAAAATGAAATAGTGTTGGATTCGAATGGTCAGCCTCGTGGTGTCTGTACGACTTCAAGATCATTAATGCATTTATCACTCGAAAAGTGAATGAGCGTTGCATATTCACAGCATTAATGTAGTAGCTGCGTCGGTAAGCTCTTCAAACCTTAATCGTTCTACATGTACTTAGTAGATGCTGTGCCTCGTGCGCAGAGCACGGACATGACTCCCATTTCTCTCAGTCGTCGTTCAGGGACTTCAGTTCGGGCTACGGCCATTGATGACGAACACAGTCAATTCTCCACCTTTCAACGCTTCAAGCCATCCTTCCTCTAGTCCAGTCTCGCTAGACCTTGACTGAGAATAGTTTGTGTTGCTCCGAGTACATGCTACGTGTATTAACGCCTCGTTTTGACCTTAAGGTTTTAGGCGTAGGATCTTTTGTTGCAGACACAAGTGGCTCTCTGTGGCCAACAAACCTCAGAGGCTGGCCGTGGTTCAGATCTAAGACGGGGTGGTTCGCAGCAGCCCTCCGTGACAACTAGACAATTCGTGGCATGCAGCCGCTCCAAAGTGACTCCGAACCTGCCTGTCTCATGCCTCGTAAGTTCATGGTCTGACATGTACGCGTATCTCATTTGCCACACATACCTCCAGTTGCAAATGACTTTCGCTCCTATTGACAGCTGTGATGGTGCGTACCAAGAGGGTTACGATGAATCTCGTGTAGATAATACCTGTGAGCTGTACTAGCCCGGTACTTGCATCGACGAGTTTGGAGTTGACCTTCCCAGCTTCTTGGAGACAATGGACGATCGACCTCGGACTGTATAGAAAAAATTCTTGTTGAACGCAGACAGGAGCAATGAGGACCTCTGGAACGTACGCTCAACCTGCTGTTTTCCACGAAGAAATCGTACTGATCGCAGTATGTTAGCATGAGTAGATAACGTTTAGCTTATATTCCAGTTAACAACCTTCGTTGCGTTTATTTATTCCCGTACTTGGACAGGCTTCTCTCGACTCTGTCTTGCACAGCATGCTTGCGGCTGCTTGCCTCCTATCTGACAGTCCCACTGGAGACAAAGTGGGTTGTTTATGATTGGCAACTCATGTACACAGACATGACTGATTCTTTTTTTTTTTGAAATTCGTTCCATCACCGAGACCGTGGCGTACTTTGAAGCCACCGTCCGGTGATTCGAGACCCTCTCCACCTACACATGGCTTGCAAACGCCGGCATCGTCCCTTCGTGTGATCGGGAGTACGCCTGTTCGAGATCCTCGATGCCCTATAACAAGGTGACGGTGTAAGTTCACATCTGGCTTCGCCATCGTTGGGCATTCGAACTCGCATTTCATCGTTTTCACTGGTACAAGCCCGTTATCCGTCGCGGTGGTCTCTACAGCTAGTTATTGCCACAATTCCCAGGGTTCGCTTCTCGACGAAGAGGTTGTTACTGTTAGTAAGCGTCTTTTATTATTGCGTTCGACCAACTTAATAAACAACCGCAGACTCGCCAAAGGAATAGACTTACCCCGACTGGAGCATCCGATACTACCCCAAGGAAACTTGGAACAATAGCTACTGTCTTTCAAACAGCTATTGTAATGATTGCGCTGTGATTGGGGCAAAAGTGTATTTCGCTTCGGGTCCCCGTGACTTGTGTTTGATATGGGATTCCTTGTCGATAAATCCCAGACTTTTGTATATGTTACCTTGTTTGTCAAGGCCGCTACTCCCAGAACAATGTACATTCTTGTGTCACCAGATTCACCACCCTTCGTCAAACCACTCAGTCTTATCCCTCGACTCGCTTCCACCAAGTTTTTTCTTGTAGCGTGATTTACGCCCCGCGAGCCCCATGTACAAGGCCCGCATTTCGGCTTTGTGGTCCACAAAGTAATGAGAAAATGGTAAGGTCAGCCTGATATAGCTCACCTGAGTCGACGATCTCAGGCTTGAAGTATTTCAAGTTGGAATTGTTAGGAGCGTCTCTGCTTGCATCGAGCTGCCGATAGCAGATGCGGCAGATGTTCTGAGTCTATAGCGTTCATGGAAGGATATAATAGTAGGGAGATGATGGAATGTGACACCAGTCCCTCTCCATTTTATACTAGTAGGTGATCCACGCCTCCATTGTTCAACAGGTCACGGATGCAACTGTGGTACGTTTTGTTTTGTTAGCTAAAGCTGTGCTTTGAGGGTGCTAACACCTGTGACTCTGAGCCACTGGCCCACTGACCACTTGGACGATACTCGATGCGTCCACCTCGTCCACTGCTCGATACGCCACGGTGTATTGTATCCCAGTGGACATCGTTCGACTCTTGAAAACGGTCACCATCTTTTGTCCAGTCCAAGCACTGCCACATATTGACAACTTGAAGGGGGGACAAAGGACAGGCCGAAACTGTACGTGTACCGATCGTTGATTAGCACGAGTACTTGTCGCCGCCAGGTTTCCAAAGTGATCAAAGTTTCGTATCAGGAAATGCGAGACCATTCATTGTTTAATGCCCACTGATATACGCGACGAGTCCGCAGGAAACCAGTCATTGACGCGCTCATGTCTCTGACTGTGGCCCGGGTTTTGACTGGCCATCTATCTATTCTGTCAAACTTGACAACGTTCAAATGTCTTTTTTAAAACTCTTTGTTTATTGTCCAGCAGGGCTTTGTTCAAATGTTGGCCGTGGCGAAGGCTCGAGATTTAAAACTGAATGAACGAGAAGACTTTCCGCCACTTCCCCATCATTCCCTTACCAAGAGAATAGAATGAATCGCTTCAGTATCGAAGATCTTCAGCAGTTCTCCCTGGCTAATCTTCAGACCCTCGCCCTGGTACGGTCTCTAGTAGTTGTCGACGCTTCATGAGAAAACTGATCAAAGGTTTGCAGATAGTGGGTATTTCCGTAATCGGTGATTCCGAAGAGATCATCTGCGATTTGGTAGAGAGCTACCCAGATGGGGTACCATACAACTTAAAGTATGTACCCTCCTATCTTGATCACGAACCATAGCTTATTGATCGGACCACAACATTCACAGTGAAAACGATGGATTCTTCAATATTGAAAGCCTTCGCGCATTCAGTCGTGATCATCGTGTCAGTCGAGATCAACTTCGGGTCTTCGCAGAGGTATGGACTCTAGTAACTGTCAATGCTTTTCAGGAACGCCGACGACAATCGCTTGCAGGCAGAAGGTGTTTCTACGATTGGTGAGCCTGAAGAAATCATGGACAGGCTGGCAAAAAAGTATTCCAATGGGATGATACCCATGCCCAGGTATGTACTGCCCTTCCCGTGATCGTCGCGAACCATACTCATTCAATTGAATCCCAGACATCCACAACAAACGTTTGCGTTCTCGCAGTCGGATCTAGATACTTTCATCAGCTTTGACGACCTTTCCCGAATCACTCTGGCTCGGCTTCGTGCCCTGGCCAATAAATGGACACCAGTCGTCGTCGATGCGTCGCGAGTCACGAGAACACTGACAACAATCGTTTTCAGTTACTAGCATGTGTCTCTGCTGCTGGAGACTCAGATTAGATCACGGAGAGGTTGTCAACGAAGTATGCCATCGTGATACAGTCCCCTGATCTTTCCACTGATGTTTGCGTTCCATTTTTAGGTATTGTACGACAAGCAGTCAGATCTTGCAAAAGCACCGGAGCCTAGTGATGATTCTGACTCTGATCTGATGAATGTACACAGAGCAACGTGGTCACTCCTTGGACGGTGGCGTTTCAGGACCTTGGTACCTTGTGGCTCGTCCTTTCTGAAGTGGCTGGTCTTCCCTAAATTCCAACCCGGACCGTACGTGTTTACTATATTTATGATATCCTCTGCATCATTCTCGAGCCATTGTACATACCACGATATATGGTGTATTTATACATGTAAGCTCAGACGGTTAGAACATCAACACAGAGTACTCTGAGCAGTCGGAACTTCAGAGTTAACTTCAGCGATAGGCTTAGTTCCGGAAGGGGGTAGCTTGCGACACTTTTACGATCCAGTGACCACCAAAGTCAAACGTTAAATACGATCACAAAGCCTACTGCTCTAGATTAGAAATATTTTGGACGGTTTGGATGTGGAGGCTCGTTTTCGTATGTCTTGAGCACCTTTTTTCCCTGAGGACCATGCTACCATATTGACTATGGATGTCGTACGTACCCATACATGCTGTGATCCCACTCCTCACTTATCCTTGACTACACCTCGGATTTGTCGATAAGTGAATACAACGCCTCTTCCCTCTGAATCGTTCAGAACTTACTTTAAGCCTGAAAGAGCCTGACAACAAGTCGCAAGGGGTAGCATATTCAACATGCTTGATAAACTCAAACTGGTCCGATTGTCCAAGAGTGTGCCCAGCCCGAAGAACTTGACATGGCTCAACACCCGCAGGATTCACCCCTCAGACTTCCCCAAAGGGTTCACCGCTTCCGGCGCCCATGGTCATGCGTAAGCCAAATCTATTCGCTAGCCTCACTGAATCGGGCACTGTTTTATGATAGCTCCCCTGATACTGTACACAATACAAGATGACATGCAAACTTCCAAGACGCTATGATAACCTTCACTTCAGGTTCTTCCTGACGTTCATTCAAGCTGGAAAGAAAAGAATCAATGCGACATCAATCACAGCGCATGATATAGACGTACCCGGTACCTGCGTTTTTCCATCATATCCCAGTCAATCCCGGACAACCAGGGATGCTCCTTCACTGATATCGTGCAGCCAAGTCGTTCCTTTGGGTCCGCCTGTAGAAGCTCTTCCACGAACGACTCGAGCACCTGGCCGACGAACACGTCCTCCGGCCAGTCATATTCCCCCCTAATGATGCAATCCTGGGTTGCCTCTACAGTCTCTTCATAGAAAGGCTACAACAACAAGTGTGAGCAGACGACGACGACATTTAGAAGAATACGCACCAGAACCTTCGTCAACATCTCGTACAAAACGACCCCGCTCGCCCACCAATCCGCTTCGTACCCAAAATGGGCTTTCGGATCGGACATCCAATGCTTCTCGGGGGGGATATACTAAAGTGTCCCCCGACGTCCAGCGCGTTCGAGGTATGAGTCCTCGATAGTTCTCACCTCCCCAAAATCCGCCAGGCAGAGGTATCCGTCTGACTTTATGAGGATATTCTCCGGCTTAATATCGTTGTGCACGACGTGATGATCGTGCAAGAACTCCAACGCACACGTTAGATTACAGTAATAAAACCTAGCCAGCGTCGAATCGATAGGTTCTCCCCGACGGATGCGCTGGTATAGTGTTCCGGGCATGTATTCGAGTACGAGATGGAGTTCCTGGGGGTCTTGGAACACGTCAATCGCAGAGCAAGTCCAAGGACTCCACGGAAGATCGTAGAACGCTTTCCGTTCTAATATAGCTGACCTTGAAGCTGACGGGTGCTCTTTTCGATCCTACGTTGACGTACGTGTCAGACGACTTGTGTCTCAACGACGAGACATACGCACCCTTAACTTGTCCTTGCTGTACGATTTGACGACGAACGTCGTACTCCGTACGCGTATTTTGGACGACCCGGGCTCCGAGGCGTCGGAGATGCTCAAGTTTTTCGTAACGCGCACTGTAGATACCTTCACAAATTCACCCTTGTCTACAAAAATTGTGAGTAAGTGGTAGTGCTGGATGTCACGAATGCTCTATCGTACAGATTACATTTGGCTCCCTCAAGTCATTGAGTTCAAGACGGGGAACTGGCGGCACCGGCGACTTTGCACTGCGCGCGGGCAGCCGTAGTAGTGGCTAGAAGGAAGAACTGTAAGATGCTACAATAGTGCGACGCGATGAAACGTACATTTAGTGGGCCGGCGGATGGCACGGCGACTTGACTGTCCTGTGCATTTTTTGCAGTTCCTTCTTTGGACGCGCGGCGTGACTTGGTGGCTTTTCTCAGAGCTCGGAGTTTCATTGCCGGTGTCGGCTTCACTTCTCTTATTCGCGGCCTCCATTCAATATCTTTGGAATTAGGGTACCTTGGGTCAGATTTGGTAAGGAGCATGATAGTTGAGTATGAGAGAAGGGGTAAGTGGTAGCGGAAGCTGTAGGAGGTCCGTGAACTGGAGAGGGATGTCGCTCATCCCAGTCCATTTTATGGGCCTCCTGCTGTTCACCACTTACCAGTTCTGGGACTTATTGTTCGACAGATTACTATAGAATTTTTCTTTGATGATGAACTTGGATTATGCTGCGTTACACAGTAGACCGGCAGCGATTGACTATTCGAACTTCCACATCATTGTCTCAACACGACCGCGATCGATCGCTGTGGGATCGCTTTGGTCCCTTCCTGGAGACGTTTGACATCACTGTCCTGGCTCCCGTAAATGTCGCCCACAGTGCTATCGTTCCGAAGGCGAGTCGACCATTGTCTTTTTTTTATCACTGGTGATGACACCTATTGATATAGTCCTGATACCAGATTACAATGCAGTCCCGAAGGAATTCGGGTCACCTCGAGTCACACTAACACGTCATAGCAAAGCGCGAAATATGCGAGGATATTTTTCTAGGTCAAAGGCAGGGACTCCGCATCGGATCGTGTGGGTTGGGTGATCACAACCGGGTCACGGTAGCGTCCACGAAATATAATCCTGCTGATGAATGATCTGCGGAACACTCGTGATGGATGGTAACTTGGAGAAAGAAGAAAAATTCCTGCAGTATGTGGTGAGTACGAGAAACCATGATACGACTGGAATGCAAGCGATTTGAGAAGAGCCTATAGCTCACCCATCCGATCACGGCAGTATTACCAAGTAGCGCGCAAATCGGAGTCGCCCATCCGAATCTCCCTAGAATCTCCTTCCTTTCACCCCCATAGACCATTTGTCTCCTTACTTCAGATTCGGAGAACGTATACTCAAGCTTTGTTTTGTATGGTAAAGTTGGAATGAGCATTGGAGATGTATCGAATCTTTGACGCGTGTCTGTGCCCAGTTCTACGTCGTATTCTACGAACTATCTAGTGTCTCGCTGGTTCCTTGTCAGCGCTCGCCAGAGCTAGCCACCAAATTTCTTAATAAAAGACTCAAACCGATCAGGCTAACCACAGTATGCAATAAAAATAACGCATATACGGAGACTACATACCAACGCTTGACATAACATGGAGGCTTAAAAGATAGTCACTAAAAGAGCAAATCCTCCAGCAATGTCCTCCGTAGTTCCGGAAGGGGGTAGGTTGCGATGCTTTTACGATCCAATGACTACTAAAGTCAAACGTTAAGTATGATCACAAAGTCTGCTGCTCTGATCACCGTCGAGACAAAATTATGACATCTATAATGTCACAATTACTGCGCTCGCGTGGACGAATGACTCGGTTCGACGTTCAACGTTCAACGTCTACTTGCTATTTACAAGGACAACAAAATAAAGTCATTCGATAGCTCGGCGGGCTCTCTGCTCGCAGAATCAGCTATTGGCATAGATAAAGTAGGGTCCATTACCTCAGCTCGGGTTGCAAATGAAAAACAACTCGTTCCCACTTGTGCAAGTAAGTCAATTTTATTCTTGTATACAACCTCTCTCGCCCAAGTTGGTCCTATCACCAGGGATATGCTTGGTCACCCACCCGTCGAATGGTACCCGCCTCGCCACTGGACAAATTGACCGGTAAAATTCTCGTTCCTGACCCCATCGCCGTCGTTCTGGGCAAGATTCTTTGGCACTATATGTAAGTATTCCCGTTGTGTTCTCTGATCAGCGGCACCCCCTGTCAAGGTATCTAGTACCGGGGAGACAGAGCATATAAGTACGGTTGGCTTTGTTCGAGTTGCTTCGTGGTCGCCAGTGCCACCATCAACATAGGCGCCTAGTTACCGCAACTTCGGATGTGACAACCAAGATGCTGAAATCGGTCTCTTTGAGGCATATGTCTTTCCACGTTCTTCCAAGCCAACTCCGAGCCTGACCATACTGCAGGTTGAGGTGCCATCCGGTGCACCTGCACCTTCCGCTTGTTCGACTACAACGAGGTTCGTGGCCACTTCACTCAACCTTTGCCTTCGTGTTGATGTCGCCAAGGCACCATCTCGTTTTCACACCAGGAGCAAGCGTTGTTGGACGAAGAATATCCAATTAGGTCGAGCTCACAAATTCAGACGATCGCGCACTGGACATGGTTGTCAATGTGCTGTTGAAACCGATGGAGGTAAATGAGGCAGGTCGACGGCATGGTCGTGTCCGTGAGCTGGTCGCTGACTGTCCACAGTGCAATCCATGACGTTTGATGGGCAGTGATCGTTGAGACCGATCAAGGGCGTTCAGTTTGGGACCGTGCAGCGCAGGGTAATCGTGAAGACGATGGTGCTACGTTATTTAGCAGTAGTGCACTGGGGGGCTGCACGGTTGATGTATCTGTCCAGTCGAGCAGGGTCGTTTGGGGGTCGTTGTACTCGGTGGGCGGCGAGAACGAGGCGGCGAACCACAACACGGGAAAGATTCTGAGGACGCTGTTGATCCCGACGTCGAGTGCGTCTGCCGCGCATCAGAATGTGCGACTGCTCTAGCACTTGCAGATCTTGTAGTGCTGCAAGAGGATTGGAAAGTGGGCGAGGGGGCGGCCGTAGCGACGGTCGTGGAGTGCACAGCTACGTATGGGATAGAAGTGGAAGACGTGGTGTTACGTCGCATGGCAAATCTGTTCTTCATCGTGGACGAGTTAGGAGCGTTGGCATGTAAAAGTGGTTGATATGATGTTGGAGGTGGGAATAGAAGCGGTGTTTCCTGGTGGTGAGTGATATATTTACTGCGGAGATCCTGAAATCGAGGGTACTAGGTCCCGCAGAATATCTCGCTGGAGACCAGCTCTCGGACATTTGTCAGGTTGCTCCAGCTTGGAACAAAGATGAGACAATCATCCCCGGATTGGGGGAGTATGTCATGACATAGAAGGGCCAACAGTTGTTTATTCCTTTGTAACGGGTACGGTCACGCAACGGGTGTATGATTTCCATCTGGGGGATAGTACGGACCTCTTTTGTTGATACGTATTCTGCCGCCAATGCTCAGTCTGTCACATGGGGAGGAGTGGGTCCGGTGGCATATCATACCGATCTAGCGCGGGTATGTCAAGATGCTACAAGTTTAGGATACATATATGCGTTAAATAACCCGAAAAATTAAAAAAATAAATGTCTCGTCATTTATCCTAAGGTGGTCAATCATCGACAGGAGACGAGAAGGGGATAATGGGGGGTTGGTGGTGGTGATGGTGGATGGTGTTAGGGGGAGAAACATCAACATCATTACGAAGAGAGGTGGGGCGGACGGTGTTACCCTACTGGTGGAGGTATGTGGAAAATACATTTGCTGACGTGATCCACAGTACATCGTGTTGTGACTTGTTGGCACGGTATCCCCAGATCTCTCTCACTTGACACCGAACGCACAACGAGAATGAAAAGACTTACAAAATCCCTTCCGTTCTTATCCTCCAAGGCTCACACAGGGCTCGCTCCCGAAGGACCGGATCCCGCAGAATATACCATGCAAAGGGAGGGCATCAGAGAGAAATTTGGGCGCTTCCGAATCCTCATCATTGGCAGGGCTAACGCTGGGAAGACTACACTTCTGAAGCAAGTTTGTAACTCTATAGAGGATCCAGAGGTGTATGATGGAAATGGGAACAAAGTACGCTTAGACATTGCAGGACAGCATCTAATGTGATGCTGCCCGAGGCCGCCCGACTGATGGTCTGCGATCAGGTCGATCCATCAAGAATCATCCAGGAGTCTATTGGTGTGAGTTCCATAGCTACTGTCATTGTTTTCAGTGTCATCTGGCTAACATGCCTCTAGCATGGATTGCATGATATCAGGAATGAATTGGTCTTTCGAAGCAGCCCGAATTTCGTCTTTCATGACTCCCAGGGATTTGAAGCTGGTAGCATACAAGAATTTGAGGAGATGAGGCAGTTTGTTTCAGAATGTGCAAAGACAATATACCTCAAGCAGCGGATTCATGCCATTTGGTAACAAGATAAATGTCAGTATTTATACCAATGACAGACTTTTGAATAGGTACTGCATTCCCATGGATCAATACCACCGGACTGTGTTGGCTGCTGAGGAAAAGTTCTTTGATGAGTGTGACACAGGGAATGGTAGATATTGATCAAGTGCATCAGATGTTACTGTTCTCATGTCTGGTTCCTGTTCACAGTGCCAGTTGTGCTTGTTCTCACCAAATGTGATGCACTTCTGATAAGTGGCCTTGCAGCTTTAACAGCTGAAGAAAAAGAGTTACCATTGATGCAAAGGATTGCAAAGGGACAATTTAATATGGATAGCATCTTGAAGGAGAATCCTGCATGGGAGACCTTACAAAGGAGGAAGTATCCACCAAAAATGTGTGTTCAGTTAAAGAGTATGTATCTAAGAATTAGATGTTATGCAAACTAATCTCATGTACCAAGATCTACACAAGTCAAATGAAGGGTGTAAACAACTGATTGAAAGGACTGTAGTGGCCCTGAATGAGGAGGGATTACAGATGCTACTTGTGACAACACAACACACAAATGTTATGCTTTGTATTAAGTATGCATTGAAGAGGTATTTTATAGATCCCATATAAGGCTGCTGTTACACCAATTGAAATACTTCACAGGGTCTTGATACCTTTCATTAAGGCTATGCATGACAAGGACCAGACACTATTGATAGGTTCTGAAGAGAAGTTGGTACAAGCAATTGCATCATGGTTTCCACATGTTCAAGTGAGTAGGTACTATGATTGTGGATAAGCTTATATGTAGAAGGATGCTGACCTGTGTCTCTCTGTTCTTGTCCCTATCCTCTTACTCATAGGGAGTAAGTAGTCTAGTTGTAAAGGAACATCCAGAAGAATGCTAATCCATCTCCCCATGTTCTTGTCCCTGTCTTGTCACTCATAGGAAGTAAGTGGTCCAATTATGTATAGCCTTCTAGAAGAATGCTAAGCCATGTCCATATGTCTTTGTCTCTGTCTTGTCACTCATAGGGAGTAAGTGCTTCAATTGTATATAGCATTCCAGAGGGATGCTGATTCATACTCCTCTGTTCTGTTCCTGCCCTCTCACTCATAGCCTGTAAGTGCTCTAATTGTGAATAGACATTAAAAAGTATTAATCCATTCTTGTCCCTGTTCTCTCATTTATAGGGAGTATGTGCTCTAATTATGAATGGGCCTTTAGAAGGATGCTAATCCATGTCCCTCTGTCCTTGTTGCTGTCCTCTTGCTCATAGTTTGTAAGTACTCCAATGATAAATTGACTTCTAGAAGATCATTGATTCATGTCTCTTTGATCTTATCCTTGGCCTCTTGCTCATAGGGAGTAAGTGATCTAATTGTAAATAGACTTCTAGAAGGATGCTGATTCATATCTCTCTTATTTCTTTCTTCTCACTCATAGTCTGTAAGTGTTCTAGTTGTATATAAATGGACTTCTAGAAGAATACTAATCTATGTATGTCTCTCTATCTTTATCACTGTTCTCTTCCTTATAGTGTGTAAGTCCTCAACTATGAATGGGCTCCTTGAAGAATACTGATTGATACTCCTATCCTCATCTCTATTCTCTTACCTATAGTTTGTAAGTGCTTCAATTGTAAATGAGCTTTCAGAATGATACTCATCCATGCTCCCTTGTCCCTGTCTCTGTTCTCTTACTCATAGTTTGTGAGTGATTCAATTACAGTGGGCTTTCAAAAGAATGTCAAAAGGATACTGATTCATGTCTTTCTGTTCCTATCTCTATTCTGCTATTCATAGAGAGTAAGTCTTCAACTGGGAATAGACTTTCAAAAGTTGGAAGAATACTGATTCCTTCTTCTCTATCTCTGTCTCTACTCTATTGCTTATAGTCTGTAAGTGCTTCAATTACAAATGAGCCTCTAGAAGAATACCAATCCATATCTCTCTATTCATATACCTGTCTTACTACTCATAGTCTGTGAGTGCTCCAATTGTGAATCATAATGGGCTTTCAGAAGAATACTGATCCATGTCTTGTTCCTCATTTCTTACTCATAGTTTGTAAGTACTCCAATTATGAATGGCCTTCCAGAAGGACATTGATCCATTCCTCTCTATCCTTGTTCCTACTCACTCACTTATAGTTTGTAAGTACCAGTTATGAATAGACTTTTGAAAGAGTGCTGACCTATGCTCTTCTATTCTTATCCCTATTCTTTCACTTATAGCTTGTAAGTGCTCCTTGATTGTAAATGGATTTCCAGATGATATAATTCATGTCCCTCTATCCTTGTCTGTCCTCTTACTCATAGCCTGTAAGTGGTCCAATTGTGAATTGGTTTTCAGATGAATGCTGATCCATGTCTTTATGTCCTTGTCTCTATTCTCTCACTCATCATGATAGTTTGTAAGTGCTTTAGTTGTGAATGGGCTTGTAGAAGAGTGCTAATTTATACTTCTATGTTCTTATCTCTTGTTCTCTCACTTATAGTCTGTGAGTGCTCTAATTATAAATAGGCTTCTGGAAGAATACTGATCCATGCCCTTCTATCCCTGTCCCTATCTCCTCACACATAGTTTGTAGGTATTCTAGTTGTAATAGACTCTCAGGAGACTGCTGATTCATGTTCCTCTGTTCTTATTCCTTTCCTCTTACTTGCATAGTTTGTAAGTTCTCTAATTATAAATGAGCTTACTGATTCATGTTCTTCTGTTCCTGTTCCAATTCTATTACTCATAGTCTGTAAGTGCTCTAACTGTAAATAGACTTCTAGAAGAAAGTACACTAATCTATACTCTTCTATTCCTGTACCTATCCTGTCACTTGTAGGGAGTGAGTACTTCAACTATAAATGAGATTTTAGAGAATACTGATACATACCCTCTATTTTTATCTCTATTCTTTCACTCATAGTCTGTAAGCACTTCAATTATATATGGGTTTCAGAAAGAATACTAAATCATATATCCATTTGTTCTTGTCCCTATCTGTTCTCTTATTCATAGGAAGTAGGTACTCTAATTGTGAATAGGCTTCTAGAAGGATATTGATCCATGTCTCTCTATCTCTGTCCCTATTCCCTCACTTATAGGGAGTAAGTGCTCCAATTGTGAATAAGAATACTAACCTCAGGCTATATTGTAATGTATAAAAAATTTCATCATATATATCATCATAGCTTGTAAGTATGTGATTAATTATCTTTATTGGTTTTTAATTAGGTTCCTCAGGATGTGAGCTTTTATACAAAATTTTAACTACTTGAATTTCAATATTCTTGTGATTTATTTGAATAAATTAGCAGGTATGAATGAAAATTTGTATTTGTTTTATTCTCACTTCATTTTCATAGAAGGTTTGTAATGTCACTTGCAATGATAACTTGAACATTATGACATTATGGTTTATATTAACTTAGATATTGGAATCTCAAAATGTATGATTAATTTATCTCTTAATCACTGTCATTCTCACCAATTTCATTGTATTCCAATCAAGCCCTCTATTCCCAAGAATACAGTATTACATTCCTCACTATGTCCATCTCAAGTAATCTTATTGATCCTATGGTTTATCTCCATCTGATTATGATAATTTAGTTCTTTCTAGAGGGGGCTTCATGGTGTAAAGTGCTTCATCTAGGCATTAGTCAGTGTTCAACAAAGTATAATCATTATACTCATTAGTGTTTATAGATTCTGCCATTATTCTTGAACACTCCTTCCTTCTTCATCAGCAAGGTATCAAAGACCCAATCACAAAAGCAACCCAGCTTTATGAGTCATCTGAAGCAATTCATAAAGTGAAAGAAATGGTCACTGAGATTATTCCTCAAATCAATTTTAAGGATAAGGAACAAATAGGACAGCTCACAATGGATGTGATTTCCCAGAATCTTATTTGTAAGCTGTTTAGGCCTCTTTCAAGCCATCTGCTAGAACACACTGATTGTACTATAGCTAACAAGCTGAATATGAGGAAGTAAAAAAATGACTGTCAGAATGTAATAGAAGGTCCAGAATGTGTTTTGTACATACTATGGTATAGACCAGCTCAAACAAGTATATTGAGTTAGCTAAAACTGTTCTTTGTAATGAGTTTCTTGTTAGAAAATTCTCTGAATTATTATAGCCCACAATACTTGGCATAAGAAAACATACTGCAATTTATTTTCTGTTATGAACAAATTTTTAATCTAACTTTTCATAAGCCAGATCTAGGGTTATGATCCCAGATCTGATGTATCTTAGATTCTTATCTATAGATCTCACATATCTTAATAGATCCAGATCTCATTCCTATGCATTCTATTCCTTCATGGCTATGCTGCCACATAGTAGTGCTACCACACCTGTTACAATCACTCTAAACCTTGCTGACCACTTTGCTGACATCCTTGCTGACACCTTGCTGACCACCACCATACTCTAACCATTGGTACTCTCTCACTCATACTATCCTAATCACTCTATTTTATAGCTATTTTCCCATATTTTTCCATTGCCATTTAGGCTTGCTATAAGCCTAATACTTTGTTCGCATAATTAGCCCCTATTTGACTTTATCCATGCGAACCAGACTATTCTACACTGGCCCAGGCCTGGCTATGGTCCAGACCCATTAACCCTTGACCAGTCTAGACTATACAAACCCTCAAACAACTCT
>JBBPUM010000148.1:0-27260 GCA_038094695.1 Chiua aff. virens
TGCGTGGTTCTGGCAAATCACATATTGGCCAGTTGGCTGCTGATGCACTTTCTCTTCCCCTCCTCGATTTCGACAAGCATTTCGAGTCGGTGCATCCACCCACTGTTCGTGCCTATGTCCAAGCACATGGATGGCCCGCTTTCCGGACAGTTGAGACCGAAATGCTGCAGTCACTGTTGGCCTCGCACGGCAAGGGGTGGGTGATCAGTCTCGGAGGAGGCATCGTCGAGACACCCGCAGCACGGGAGGCACTGGTCGACTTTTCGACTCGCCAGGGCGGCAAGGTTGTCTGGGTACAGCGTGAGTTGTCTGTGATTGAATCTTACCTCGAGCAAGAAGGCCAGCGTCCCGCGTACGGCGAAGAAATTCGGGACGTGTTTATGCGTCGTGAGCCATGGTTTGCGCAATGTGCCGGCTACGAGTTTGGCAACTACGCTGCAGTCAAAGGCAATTCAGAGAACGAAGTGGAGCGATTCTTTGGACATCTGTCTGGGTTGAAGCCGAACCTTGCGCCGAACGTGGCCAAGGCTGCACAAGGCGTGCGATCATATTTCTTGTCGTTGACGTATCCGGACATTACACCTGCCCTGGCGGATATTCCTGAGCTCACTACCGGGGTAGACGCGCTCGAACTGCGCGTCGACCTGCTTCGCGAAGGAAGCTCTACGAACTCAATCCCCTCGCACGTTTACGTTTCACAGCAGGTTTCTGCTCTGAGACGTGCGACGTCCCTCCCTATCGTGTTCACAGTTCGTACAGCTGCACAAGGTGGCGCGTTCCCCGACGACGCGACCAGAGAAGTTGTCGATCTTCTCAAGCTTGCATTGCGCTTGGGATGCGAGTACATTGATGTCGAGACAACGCTACCACCTCAGTATATCAAGGAGATCGTGAGCCAGAAGGGGACCTCTCAGATCATCGCTTCGTTCCACGACTGGAGCGGGGCTATCGCATGGGACGCACCAAGGATGTCCGCTACATACGGGGTCGCATCTCAATTCGGCGACATCGTCAAACTAATCTCGAAAGCGACCTCATTTACGAGCAACTTTACTCTCCAGTCGTTCGCTGCCAAGCACACCACGAAGCCGCTAATTGCCATCAACATGGGCGTGCAAGGCCAACTGTCGCGCATCCTCAACACATGCTTTACGCCCGTCACACACCCACTACTCCCCAGCAAAGCTGCGCCAGGACAACTCTCCTTCATCGAGATCCAAAAGGCTTTACATTTGTCTGGTTTACTTCCTGCACGCCAGTTTTACATCTTTGGCACACCGATCGCTCACTCCATGTCCCCCACATTGCACAACACCGGATTCGAGACACTTGGACTTCCGCACACTTACAGCCTGTTCGAGACTCCGACCGTCAACGACGACATTCGACGGGTGATCAGTGACGAATCATTTGGTGGGGCGAGCGTAACGATCCCGTTCAAACTGGACGTCATTCCATTACTGAACAGCTTATCGGATGCGGCCAAGACGATCGGTGCCGTGAACACCATCATCCCCAAGGACGGCAAACTCTACGGCGACAACACCGATTATCTCGGCATCGTCGCAGCTGTCAAGGCACGCGCCACAGGTGTCGGTCTCAACATGCGCGACGCCACCGGACTCGTCATCGGTGCAGGCGGCACGGCTCGTGCGGCAGTGTATGCACTCAAGACGCTCGGCCTGAGCGAGGTGTACATCTTCAACCGGACGACGTCCAAGGCTGAAGCGATCGCAACGGCGTTCGACGACCACAAAGGCTGCCGGGTACGTGCGATCGACGCACTGGGCGTGTGGCCTGGTGCGCCACCTCGGGTGATCGTCTCGACGGTGCCTGCAGACGCGACGACGACCGATGCGGATGCGTCTGCGACGGGGGTTCATTTACCGACGACGGTGTATAGCGCGCCGAGTGGGGTGGTGGTGGATATGGCGTATAAACCGTCTGAGACGCCGTTGTTGGCGTTGGGTGCGAAGGCTGCGCCGGGGTGGGCGCGGGTGAGGGGGGTGGAGGTGTTGTTGGAACAGGGGTATGTCCAGTTTGAGCTGTGGACGGGGAGGCGGTGTCCGAGGGAGCAAGTGGAGGAGAGGGTATTGGCGAAGTATGATTCGCAGTGAGGCATAGTGTCTTCGATGAATATGTTGTAAGCTAGATGGTAATAGAATTTGATCTTTTATCCTGCCAGGCAAGTTAGCCGCAGAGAGACTTGCATTTGAGCATCACCGCAAAATGGTCAAACGCCATCAAACTAAGATTTGACGTCGACCGACCACTAGCAAATAGAAAAAAAACACATGACCACCACTGGTCCAAAAAGAAACTTGTTACTTGAGGGCCGGGTCGCCGACACGCGGGACTGAAGGCACGCGAACACACAGCATGCTGTATAGTACTTACAGCTAGCTACATACTAGTACTCTCCCCGACTTTCTCTGAATTATGGCAAATGCTTCCATGTTCTCCCCTGTCTTTGAAGACGAGGGTGAACGAACTCTGGAATATGTTGTAACCCATGTCTTTTTTCATATGCATCATCCTGGTTTTGATCCCCCTTTTGACATCTCAAGAAGTGACCTTACCCTCATTCGTACCCTCGCTGTTGCGTGCCACGCTTACGAGGCTTCATATGTCCACCAGGCTGACAAGCCAGCGCCTGACTGGCTTTCACTTGCAAACACGTTGGACAAATCGCTAGATACTCTCCGATGCCTTCGCGACGTGCCAGATGGCGTCCTTCCCCAGCTGAGTTCAATGAGGACTGGAGGTAAGTCCGTGTGTTTTCTTATATCTCACGCGACTCAAGATCCATGAGATGTCCTGGTAATCCATCTTCAGGATTGTGCGATCATCTTCCGAAAGCAGGCTCAATATACTCTTTACGAGTCATTTAGCACACGTCCTTGTCACGCCTATCAAAACACGATGCCGTATCCTCAGCGATCACTTGAGATTCCAGAGGACGTTTTTCATGATCCAGATTTCCAATCTTCTCTCTCCAATTTCCTGCGTGACTCGGTGAATCGGGATACATGGGAACTACTCACAGGTATCCTACGTGTCGTCAGTCGTCCAGTGGAACCTATCGTTATTACGAAACGTCCTCTCCAGCATGGACGCCAGTGCAATTCGCTCCAGCGCTCGCCATTGTGGCTTTCCGTCAAGGTCACTGTCCAGTTATCTCTCGAGCGATCTCCTGCAGGGCGTGTACTGTATAAAGAATTTATGTTATTCTTCATGCAAAACCTGGCAGACTATGCCGTCCAAAGCAATCTTTCAAGTGATTTTCTCTACTTGATGCTGAACAAAATCCGTCGCCGTCTCACAAAGCTTGGTCCTTCTGCTCCAAAGCGCATCTCTGATGCAGTGTTACACACTTGCTCATGTCTCTCGGAAGTCCTTCATAGAAGGTCGGTGGACATACGGGCCCCTCAACACTTCTCCCAACCGTTCGACCTCTCTCGACTTGACCTTCCTAGAGACACACAGCTCTCTCTCGGACATACCCACAAATACATCAGGTCCTTGGTTGAGGACTATAATCGCAGCCCTCTTAATACCAGATTTGTTCCCCGTCCTCATTTCGAAGGGACTTTTGGTGACTTCCTATCATCGGAAGGAAGATGCTTCGAGCAAGCCGATGGGGTTGACCTTCTGAATACCCTTTACCGCTTTGAGTATGAAGTCCCGCATAGCATTGATAACTGGTTCTCTGGTGTCACAGATGTGAACATGGCATGCATGCAACTCCAAATTCTGATTGAAGTGTACCTCTCGAGGGCGGCAGAGTTGTCTATTTACAAGGAAACTCCTGATCACCCGTCTATTCTTCTCTGGACAACGATGGAACTCTGGGTGGTCCTCGACAAGCTTGTCTTGAAACAGATTCCCCTTCTGGCAGACTATTCCCCTCAAATTTCACTTGATGTTATGGATGAAGCATTCCTCCCTCATCCAGTGTGCCCCCGTCGTGTGTACCGGCTCTTCCAGTACATTTCCGCCCGGCGTACTCGAGCAAAGCAACGGTTGTCAGTGTTTTCAAATCGTTTCACTGAACAGAGTTTCGCTATCCGGTATTTCGACACAACCCCTGCTCTTCAAGAGCTCATGGGTCAAATCGACCGGTCTGCATTACCCTCTCAGACGCTGCATGCTAAAGTCATCCTGTTCGAGCTTCGACGTCCATTGCTGTTCGATATTTGGCGTTCCGTTACATGTAGTGTTCCGTTTTTTCGAGGAGAAACTCAACATCGTTTGCCTTACTCGATGTTCTACACAGAAACACTGAGAACACTCCATGCGATTTCTGACTTGGAGCCTTATTTTACTAATCATCCGAGGTCACGCGTTGAGCTCAAAGTTGTCTCTCTGAAACCACTGGACCGTCTCTTTCCAGGATTGAGGCCCAAGCGATTTCGACGATGGGGTGGATTTCATTACAACATCTTAACGCCACCCAACCTTAAAAGATTCGCGTACTGGCTACCGAGTGGACCATACGACACGTTGCAGAAATACCTTGACAATACCACGTATACATCCAACGACATTTTATCTGCCCAAGAAGACTGCCACAGTGATCTTTCCCTCTCCGAGTTCATCGCATTTGCACAACTACGCAGTGGGGGTTCATTGCAATGGATCAATATTCTGCGAGAGCTGCGGGCAAGAACGCTGAACTTCCGTCACTGGGAGGTCTACATTCTGTTCGCTCAGGCATCCAAGCAGGTCGGACCCATTTCTGACACAGGGGACTTGCTATGGCATCAAGAACTTCAGGATTCCTTCTTTTGTCATGCGCTTCTGGTCGAGCTTGAAAGCTTGTTTGATGACCTCAATGCCGGTTTGTCAGACACAGCAGGATTAGCCACGATCTCCTTGTTGGCTTGTTCGACCACCTTATGTGGGTCCATGGAAGTCGACCGGCGGGCAATCCAACTCCATGGGAACATTCGTAGAAAGACATTCCACTTGGTTCGAGAGGCACTGTATAACAGGATCATATCACCTATGGACGAGGAATGCTGCCAGACAATAGGAGAGATGGCTGCTGTCTGTCGAAGCACATTTGCTATAGACCTCGCTGTGCATTCTGGTCAAGACATTGAAGCAGCCCTTTCTTGTGCCTTTCTTATCCAGAGAAATCTCATATCCAGTAAGTGAATAGGCACCGGCACTGTGAAAAAGTACTACACCTCACTATTGGTTTGATCTTTTCAGCTTCCACGTATTCACAACTGCTTCTGGAACGAGATCGTCGGCTGTCTGTCTCCCTTTTGAGCGTCTTGACGGAGGCCATCCTAGTGGATCCCAGCAACCTCGGGATTGACCTTGCGATTCGCAATGTGTGGCCCACTTACCGCCCAGGTTCACGTGGATGGGCGCCATGTCAGGAGGGTCCAAACTCTCACTGGATTGTGGGCCGAACTGCGGATACTCTGCAGCGACCTTCTCAAACTATGCACGTCAGCCTACTAGACGGTTCTCTTATACTGGACGGTAGACCAATCGTGAGCAGATTGCCTGAGGAAATAATGAAGCACCCAACGTATTTCCAATTGTTTAACGATGTACGTGGACGTCCCAGGCTACTTTGAGATACATTCCTGATCTCTATTTGCAGAATAACCTTCTCGTTGATCAATCTAACATCCCTGGAATGGACTTTGTTACACACTTTATGGTGTCGGGTTATCACGTGAGCGGACTTAACTACGTCTCAATAGGCTACTAAACCTTATGGCTGAAATGTATGTACTATGTAGGTGCACTTTTCACTCCGAGGAAAAAACCTAGTCATCAAAGCCCAAGACGAAGAAGGTACCATTCTTGGCTTCATCCCCAACAGCATTCTCGAGCGAGACCTTCCCCCGATCCTCATTCATGACCATGTATGTTGGATGAACTTTTCTACGTCTGCCGTCGAAATGTACCCTCTCGATAACTCCGGGCGATATTCACATGAGAACTGGAAGATCTATCCACTGTCTGACAACTACTATCGTATCACAAAAGGACACGAATCACTTGTGGATTTCCGGAGTGACATATGGAAAATGATTTCTCGTCCTCTGCAGTGTCTCGACATTGCAGAAAATCTCCTCGTTGCTGCATCTGGAGTTGACGTTATTCTGTCCCCACTGTTATCCGTCTCCTTGCCCCGTTACGGGCTGTCCTTCTTTGTCAACAATAACCACAAGCTCGAGTCCAAAGACTTTAAAAACATGGTTTGCGACGAGGATCAATTCATAGGCACGCTTGCCGGTTTGACTAATCAACTCGTTCTGCGTCACAAAGACGACATCGAACGATGTTTAGGCCCGAGGTACATCGTTATTCCAGATGGTAAAGTTCGACGGGAACAAAATGGTTCCCAAGTGTGTATCGTGATCGACACCAATCCCCTTCGCCGTCAGCCCGTCGCGTGCTATATCTACAAAGCATGTATGGAGCTGGGATGCTTGAAAGCGTCTTCAGGCCTGTCGAGCAAATTGCATCTCGCTCAGTTGCTTGCTATGACCAGCGACCCTTCCAGACCTGGTTCTTTGACAGGGAGGACAAGTATTGACGAGGCAATATCACTTGCATGGTCGATTGGGGTTAGCTTTGTGGAAGGGAGCATAAGCGAAGCTGACCGTGTGCGCATAACAGTGTTACGGAATACGAAGAGTCCCCAGCTACGCCTTGCCCTAGCAGGTCTGCGGTCCTCTCCGCATTGCGCTTATTGTATGGCACGCGAGACATATCTGTTTGGATCCGAGATGGCCAATAGGGTTCTTAAGAACGACTCGGACGGCGAACTTGGAGTTTCTGACCACACTGACACGGAACTGGAGGATTTTGCATTCACTGTCGCAGCTGCTGTTCATCAATGGTCCTTAAACGCACCGACAAATGACTTCCCAGGTAGGGAAGAAGCATGCCATTATTATGATACCGGATTATTATTCAAACATTTGTCGATAATGGATCAGGAGGAAGCGCGCTACGTCTTGCAGCGTGGCATTCGAGACTGGGAGGGGAAAATGTCTTCAAGTTGGCGATTCCGGCTCCTGTTCACCCTCACTTCCACACTGTATCGTTCCAAGAATTTTTCTGGTTCGCGAAATGCCAGTGTATTTTTCAAGATCCTCCTAGGGTTCGCACACCACTGGCAGTCCCACATCTATGTGAAGAATAAAATAACGGGCTGTGCTACAATATCCCGCCGCGTACGCAGGGGTCCGGGGGCCTTCTCAGGGGAAAAGGCTCAGATATTGCAGTTGCTGATGTCCTGGCCATCGGTAAAACTCATTCTTGATTCAAATTTGTACATCATATAACTCACTACTACGACTTCAAACTTATACAGTCACTTTTCTCAGATTGTTATCACGATAACTGCCTCATGACGTACCTCACGGAGGTACTTTACGAACACAGATCACATTTTTTTTCAGTACCATCTTTGACGTTACTGAAGTATATCCCTGAACCATCCTCCGACTGGAAAATTACCCTAGATCGACTACTGAGCGAGCGATCCGCACCTGTGTTACCCGATCGAAATAGGCTGTGTCGGAAAGGCGCTACAACTTCAAGTTGCCACTCCTATGTAGATGGTGTTCCTTTGGATCAGTTCATCTCCTCTCTGTCACAAAATGGGGCTCCAAAATTTCAAAGTGAATATCTCGCCCGCCTACGCCAGAGCGCACGTCATCTTCTGGTCGAAGGGTCAAACACTGGCAGGGTATACAGGGACACCGACAAACCTACTCAAGAGGCGCTACGAGACCACTATGCGCGGTGCAGAGATGGTTATCGTAAGGCACTGGGCACTGTCAAGGAGACACTGGGTCCCAAAACGGACATCGAAGGAAAATTCTATCAGTCTGCTCAGTGGCCGCATCTCGCTTCATATACTCTCTTTCGTTGTCTTGCATTCACGTCTTCAGTCAAGCTCTCGGACAGGTGGAAGTTGTGCTTGATATCTCTCGCACATCTGGCGTTGGAGCTTCAACGGGCACGCAGATTGGTTCACTTCCTTAGAGACGGGCTTGACGGAGAGCTTTTCAAGGAGCTGGAGAATGAAATCGACGAACGGGTCGCTGCGGAATGTCCAGACTGGCTGTTAATGGAGGTGCGCGCTATGATTTTTCAGCGAGCGTCTGTCATGTGAACTGATCACTTACTCTCATATTACAGCTACAAGGCAATTTCCTGATCCGCCCTACGCAGGTGGATGTCGCAAATGAAATGATCCACCCTCACTCAGGGGAAAATACTGTCATACAAGTCAATATGGGGCAAGGGAAATCTTCTGTGATCGTTCCTATGTGCGCTGCTGCTCTGGCTGATGGCAAGCAACTAGTCCGTGTCATTGTGCCAAAAGCACTGGAGAAACAGATGCTAGAACTTCTGGCGGAACGTCTAGGCGGACTCCTTGGTCGGCCTATATTCTACCTACCCTTCCACCGGAACATCAAAGGCGATGACGTTGAACACATACACGAGTTGCTATCTCGTTGTAAGGCTGATTGTGGGATCTTAGTCATGTGCCCGGAACATGCATTGTCGCTCAAGCTTGCTTGCGTGGAGAAACATCTACTCAATAATGAAACCAAGACACACATATTGAAGCCTAAGGTTGAGGGACCAAGACTCTTAAATTTGTTAAAAGGTTCGCAGGTGAAGCCGGTAAGCTGACGTTGACGATGGTTGTATGTCCTGAACTGTAGCACTGACATTCGGAAAAAAGCAACACGTTGCAGGTTGTGTCTCCTACTGGCACAAGACGCGAGAGGAAGACACTTGCAGGTGGCTAGCACTCTGGAGCATCGTTGAAATGGACACACGAGACATTCTTGATGAATGCGATGAGGTCTTCTGCTCTCAATCGCAATTGATCTACGCCCTCGGCCGCCAACAGCATGTCGACGGATATCCTGCTCGATGGGCAATTACACAACGAGTCCTCTCACTGACGAAGAAACATATATCCTCCCTCGACCCACAAAAATTCCTGTGTGAGGTAGGACCAGCTGGGTCGTTCCCTCACATTCGTATCTTCCAACTTGATGCGGGTGCCCAGTTGATGTCGTTGATAGCCGAAGATGTGGTGCAAGGGTGTATACCGGATCTCAATTTTCCCCTGCGGCTCAGAAAGCCGATATTAACATTCATATCTCGCAGGGATGTTACCTGGGATACGGAAAAAATAGTAGAAGACTACGCACAGAAAGGCCCTTCTTGGAAGATACTGCTTCTTCTCCGTGGTCTCCTTGCCAACAAAATACTTCTGTATGCTCTCACGGAACGCAGGTGGCGCGTAGATTATGGCCTCGACCTGAATCGTACACTGCTTGCTGTGCCATATAGAGCGAAAGACGTGCCCGCTAAAGTGGCAGAATTTGGACACCCAGATGTCACCATCTTGCTCACCTGTCTCTCCTACTACTACGGTGGCCTCACCGAAAAACAGCTCAGACATTCGTTTCAGGTTCTACTCGAACAAGACAACCCATCCAGTGATTACGCCCTATGGGTCGCTGACTGCGCTTCCAAGTACTTCCCACAGTTTCTTCGGACTCTGAGCAGCGTCAGCCTGCTCTCGTCGGAGCAGTGGAGAACGCACTTTTTCCCTGTGTTCAAGAGGAATCAAAGAGCAATCGACCTATATCTTTCAACCACTGTGTTCCCAAAGCACGCGAAAGAGTTTCTTGGGAAAATATCGACCTCGACCTGGGATCTAGCCAAGAGAAAAGATCGATTTGTCACTGGTGAATAAGGTTACTTGTGTCTTTCATGCTGGTGCACTGAACGGGATCTTAGGGTTTTCAGGTACAAATGATGGTCAATACCTATTACCGACTTCGATTGCCCAGCGGGATCCGGAAAACCTCCGGCAGACAGGAACTAATGCACTGGTTCTTTCTAATCTTCTACGACCACAGAATGCGTCGTATTCAGTAATGGGAATCCAGCAAGGTGAACGATGGTCCACGCACAAGCTCCTGGAGGTGATAATCGAAGAGCAACCCGAGATTCGAGTCCTACTAGATGTTGGCGCCCAAATTCTTGAGAGCAATCGCCAGGTAGCCGAAGCATGGCTAGACCTCAGTCAACACAATGTGGCTGGAGCAATTTACTTCAATAAAGAGGACGAATTGACGGTGTTATCGAGGAACGGAAGGTCGCAACTCCTGTCATCATCGCCATTCAGCCACCAATTGGATAGATGTGTTACGTATTTGGACCATGCTCACACAAGGGGTACCGACATCATATTTCCTCACGGGTATCGAGCTGCGGTGACCCTTGGCCCAAAGGTTACTAAAGATCGTTTGGTGCAAGGTACGTAAGTTGTAGCATTGAGGGTTGGGCAAACAAACCCAGGACCGCCGATAGGCTGTATGCGGATGCGCAAACTAGGCTGTGGACACAGTGTCAAGTTTTTTGCCCCTCCGAATGTCGATCATGAAATCCGATCAATTTCTGACAAAGGCGACAAGGCTATCACCACCGCTGACATCCTGCAGTGGACAATACATGAGACCTGGGCTGATATCCAGCGTCGAGGTCCGTATTGGGCACAGCAGGGCCTCCAGCACAAATCCCAACACCGTGTTTGGACAGATTTCTGCTGTAATAAGCTCACAAGCAAGCAGTTGACAGATTCCTGGATTCAGCAAGAACAAAGGACACTTGCTGATCTCTATGCACCAGGCCACTCTGGGGAGACCACCTCTCCTATAATTCTGGACGAAGAACTTCGCAAGCGCTGTGAGTTCCTCGGAGTCACGTCACTTCCTAATTCACGGTTAGAGGAAGAACAGGAAAGGGAAGTGTCCCGGGAGAAGGAACGTGAGCGAGAAGTAGAACGACCGCCCAGAGCTAGGCCAGCGGAACATTCCCTGCATCCCATGGTCACAATATTTGTGAAATATGGTGTTTTGCTACGTTGCAGCACAGCCTTCCGTCGCGTCTTTACTACTCTTAAAAACAGCTCTGCATCTACCACTGACGGCGAAACATCTGTGTGGAGCCCATACGTTTTGGCAACAGAGGATTTCTGCAGGACAATCATCGAGGATGGACCACTGAAAGGGCACGTGGACGACTATATGCGTCCTGTCCAATGGATTCTCTCTGGAAAAATATATGGGAATGACGTTCTGGTCATCCTGAGTCCATTTGAAGCTGACCGCTTGATGCCGGACATCAGGCTCAGCAAACATGTCCACCTCCATCCTTACATGCCTCGTACATCCAAGGACGTGAAGCCATGCGATGACCTCATGCTTTATCCTGTCCCCCCTGTGCCCTCCAATTGGAGTCCACCCTGGCGTTTGATTCACCAGTTGAACATATTTGCCGGGCAGTTATACCTTAGGGACTACGCATCATACGTTTGGCTCTCTCATTTCCTCGGCATACACTGGGACTCGGAAGAGCCGCCGAACCCTGTCGCAACAACTTTGGTGACGCAGTCTAGCAAGTCCAAGCGGAATATACTTGATTTGCTCAATCGAAAGGCTCAAAAAAAGTTCAAAGCCAATCCCCTACCATTCGTGATGACGTTGCTTACAATTCGGAGGAGAGGAATGTGCTTCGACGAGACGCATATGGGCAGACTTCTGCAAGGTTGGCAACTGAGAGAAGACGATTTCCCAAGCTTCGAGTCTGGATCATCTGGTATGTCAAGTTTGGTCTACTACATTTGACCTACTGAATGGATAGATAACGTGCCATCGTGCACCGCACCTGCAGACAAACCCCCTGGAATTTGTGAACTGTCAGCGCCTGTGATACCATGATTCGTTTTACTAATCACTTGATGTAACAATAGTCCCTTCTTTTGCTCTCTTGTCGTTATCCCTTTATAAGTTATGGTGCTGGTTACATCCGTACGTATCACTTGTCGGAGCTCACGGTAGGGTGCCACCGTCGGACGATGCATTACTGCTGATGAGCCAGATATTACTAGTGAGCGTCCTAACGCAGAATGAATCCAGGACTTATACTCGTATTATTTCTGGGACAATTTCGTTGAACGAAGCATGTGACATCGACAAACATATACCTGTTAGCTACCTTCATTCTCTCCACGCGCCAAAGCGTTCGAGGTGCACGGACCCCATTTTCCTGGTGGACCACCACCAGAATGCCCATTTCCTTTCACTGCCGCTCTGTCTTGACTCTTATAGCAGGCAACTCGTCTTGCTCTCTTGCGGTGGTAACTTGCGAAAACACGGATTGCGCTATTCGGACGGTCAGCGGAGTCTACTGAAGTCCAGCAGCTGACATGCAACTGTCCTGACCTTTCTTTCATTGAAGTATCTCTCGTATGTCATGATGACCACAAAGAAACTTTACTTTGTGAAGAGAGAAAGACCATCGCGATAATCCTTGATGCATAATGGGTGAGCCAGCGAAGACGGAGCTTCCGAAGAGGACGATTACATAAAACTTTCTGTACCAAACAACGACAGCTACAACCTCCCGGGCCATTGGACCCACAGGCCTTCCTGTGGGCACACTCTTGCTCGATCACATCATATTTAGTGTCCTCCTGTGCGCAGTATATGCTCAGAAAGATATCACCCTTGTTCTCGTCGGGAACGTCGTCATTTCCGAACTGTACATCGACTTGACCATCGCACTGACACGCGACTTCGGCATAAACGTCGCTCGCAAGCGCGATCCGGAGGGAGGCGAGCTCTTGAACATGTACAACATTCCATGTAGGGTTTACACTGTCCCGGAACCAGACGTCCCTATGATCGAGTCCGACGCATCAAGCACCACATATCCCCTGTCACTGGCTCCTCTTGTGCACTCGTCTCCATTGGTTCTTCCTCCTGAGTTTTCTCCGGGGCCGGGGAAAGAAAGAGTCTGAAAGACAGCAAGGGTCAATTCAAGCAAAGAGAGTCGGAGCATCCCGAGAGCCGTATCACTTAGACTGTGCGATTAGTTGGTCAAGCTTTCAAGCTTGACTCGTACCAGAGGACAAGACTGTATCTAACAACCTAAACTACTCGCCGCTTGAGAGCCGATACTCCTAACCCCACCGTACCCCCTTCCTCCCAATCCCTGATGAACCGGCTGAATATTCCGCGGCTGGCATAATCTTCTGCTTTCCGCTTCTGGTCCTCGACCTCTCCGAGTTGTTTGTCTAGTACAGCCACCCGCTGTTCCGCCTCTTCTACCTGTCGCACTCTTTCTTGTCTCCTTCGCGGAGTCTCTACCCTCCGCTGGTTGCTGCCGCGCTCAAGTTGCTCCCGCAAGCGCCGTCCCTCCGACCGCGCTCTTTCCCGCTCTTCCTCTAACTTCGCAGTCACCTCTACTGACGCACCCCGAAAGTCATCCAGAGCCTTGCGCTCGATCTCCTGTTGTCGACGGACCTCGCCAATTCCCATCTTCAATCGTTGCTGGTCCTCCTCGGCACGTATGACCTTGCCTTCCAAAACTTTGCACTTAGCATCCAGTTCGGCTGCCAAGGCATAATCACTATTCGCCTGCGCAACCTCCTCCATTTCCTTCTGTGCATGAGAGAGTTCCTCAGCGTGACTATCCCTCAGCTCTTCCAGGTCTTGATTGATGATACGACCAGCGTCCGTTTCTAACAGGGGAGTGCCTTTCGCGACCTGATCTTGGAGCTGAGTGGCAACGTCCTGGAGGGGAATAAGCTCGGACATGATCCTCCGTGCGGAATCGACGGTGTTAGTGTGACGACGGATCTGAGCACCACCCTTGAGAAGAGCTTGAAAGGCACCTTTCTTCAGCTCGTCCTCTCGCAAGCTCCCTTCCTCCTCGGAGACGTGGTCCCAGTTGGTAGTGACGACATGAACGTTAAGAAGACACCTTTCTCCGCAGATCGCCTCAAACATTCGGAGGTTCTTGCGTGAGAGACTGCCCGCGTACGGTTCGGAGATGCAGTGCAGGAAAATGATACCGTTCAACGTGATCCTTTCGCTGTCGATCCTGATCACCAAAGTGCTTCAAGTACGAACTCGATCAAGACTTACCCTATCGGAGGCTGCAAGAAGTTTATAATCCTTTGCAGGATGTCTGTATCCGTAATGTTCTCCCGCGGATCGTAGAAACCAGGCGTTTCAATGAGCATGACCGTCCGCCCAGTTCTTGCATCGGTGTAGTAGGTGGTTTCAACGTCCGATACTTCGGATTTGGAACAATGACTGATATCGACGTCATCACCACAAGTGAGAAGGTGAATAAACTGCGAGTGAAGATATAGTAAGTCGACACTATGCCAATGGAGATTGTAGAAACGTACTGTCGATTTTCCTAGTAATCAAAAGGAGCGAACGTCCAGTCACTAGCCCGTAGTGAAACTTGAATAAACGCACCGGTTCCAGTCGCACCCATAACGCTGTAGATTTCGTCAGCCCTAGACGTAAGTTGATGGTCAAGGGTATACGAACGCGACTTTGACATAAGGATCGAAGGTTGAGCGGGGCATAACTTCAAGTTCCAAGAGTCTACTGAGGATCAGTACGAAATATCTGAATGTGAGGGTAAGCTGGTTGAATCGCACCTTTTTCATCTCTTTTATCCCACTCACGAAGTCGCCCTTGGGCGTTATTAATATCATCATTTGGGATCATTGTAATGGGACCACATACCATGACACGTTCTAGAAGGCTCCACTGCTCAGTGCGGCTAGTTATTTGATTATCGATATGACACAGGCAGTCCAGCCATGTCCGTATTTGTGCCCATGTCTCCTTGATGCATATTGCATGGGAGCGTAGTGGAGAAGTGGCGCAACTTGGGGCGGAACTTGCCGGCAACTCGCAACCAGCTTCATGGGGGATATGGTAATTCAGCAACACGCGTATCCTGCGACACCACTGGACTATGATGCCGAGTTGATCATATTCTTATGCTCCACGAAACGCTCGTTCAAGGTCAGAATGGAAATGATTGCATCATTATCGAGACTCAAGATATCGATACGGGCCCAGAATCTAAACATTGTTTTGACAATGGAATTTTCGACGAGCTTCTATTGAACACGTTGCCGCCTCAAATCATGGATTCAATCTCCACTGCGACAATTCATTGGATGATACGTATGTACCAATATGACATCGACAAGTTCGGTTTCCGTCCATTATTGGCCGATACTTCGATGCGCGATGGCCAGACGCGCTGCTCTGAACAGCATGGATTAGGGCCAGTATTGGCGACATGCCTTCGTGCCACTCAATCCAGCAGTTTCCATGCCTTTCCGTGGGCTCCAAGTGTTTTCTTTTCGTTTTTTTTGGCCATGCTCTACCGGGGTGGAATGGATTAGGGCACGTTGATATCTCGTGATGGTGTGGCCACTTCCTTTACTTAAATTTTTACACAAGGTACTGAGCTGATCATCGGATCTGCGGATAATAGATCATATAAGTCTGAGTTCGACAGCCTCACCAGTGGAACTGTGGGCTCGTGGTCTGGAATGTGAGTCCGGAATGGCAGACGATGACATAATGTCCCCCAGTACATGGATGCGGATGATCTGTCAGGCAAAGAATTGGTCGACGGTAAGCCGAAAAAGGTTGGACGCTGCTAGCATCTAGACCCGAATTATGGCGTGAGGGACTAACAAAGGTACGGATCCGATGAGAATCCAAGATAGGAGATATGAGGCTCAATCGGTGGCAATTAGGGTGAACATTCCTCACGGTAGTGGCTATCTCACAAAAGAAAATAGGAATCGTTCGAGCAACCTGGGTAAGTCCGCAAACTCATCGCGAGTGCTCGAGTGCACAGGGACTGTAGGGATCTAGCAATTACAATTACTAATGAACACATAATCTGAGTCACAGGAGACATGCTACATAGGATGGTCCGCTGTGATTGCTTCATCGAAGCCCAAACGCTATTACAGGCCGGAGTATAGTGCAAAGGCAGCACCGGCAACATCCACCAGATTTGCACCGTCATTGGGAATGAAAACGAGCTCCGACGTGATTTGCTGCGCAAGCTCGACAGCGCTAGCGACCCTACGGTCGATTAACCCCGTGCACTAGGGAATCTTGATGCCTCGTTCCGTCCTCCTTGCTGAGATTCCTTCGCGCTAGATCGCCAACATGAGGATCCGAGATACGATGCATGTAGATGACCCCACTGGGGCTATATGCCTCCTAGAGATCACTATGAGCATCGGAAGACCAGGATATATGCCAGGCCACACTGACTCACCCATAATCGGCTTCCAGGAAGCGTGGAATCTTCTTCAGGATATCCGTGTCAGTAATTTCTCGAGAACCGCAAATGCATGTATTGATTACCATCTCAGTCCGGCCAGCCTCGTTAGTACACTGTGTCTACTAACATAAGGATGCGTCACGGGTAAATTCATTTCCAGCGTGGGAGTATCAGACATGAGATTTCGTCGATTATGTAGCCTAAAAGCCCGTTGGAATCAGAGACAAAACCGGGAAAGTGGCAAACGCGGCAATGGTTACAGTATTAACAGTTACAAGAATGCGATTCATGATCAATCATTCTTGTAGTTCTAGGAAAAGAAAAGAGGAACATGTTAGTCACGGATCCAACGCCAAATTTCTCCACCACCATTAACCCCCCAAACCACGCCATCAGCACCCACGCCAATGTCGACCTTGCTGCCGTAGATTTTGGTCCAAGGGTTATCACCGTTGTTTGTTGCCGTGTAAATGCCACCAGGGCCAACACCCCATATATTGGTCTTCCACCCAACAGAGATGGCTGAAAGTTGGCCAGGTACATGGACCCAGTGATTAAGTTTTGGATCACTAGTGTAGCGTAAGACATGGCGATCCGAGGTGACGCCCCAGACCGTGCCATCTGCGCCCACACCAATGTCAGCCAGAGAACCAGGGATCTGGACCCAAGGGTTTTCGTCATCGCCCGTGTAACGATAGATGTTGCCATCGGCGTTGACACCCCAGACATTCATGGCTGATCCAGCAGAGATTCGCTTGAGAGTACCAGGAATATGGACCCAGTGGTTGGCGTCCCAAGTATAGCGGTAGACGTTACCAGCTGTGTTGACACCCCAGACCGTCCCATCGGCAGCTGCACCGATATCGCTCAAAGAGCCGGGGATCTGGACCCAGGGATTGTTGTCGTCGCCTGTGTAACGGTAGATGTTGCCGGCGGCATTGACACCCCAGACATTGGTGACTGATCCAGCAGAAATGCGTGAAAGCAAACCAGAGATTTTTTTCCATCCAGTCATCGTGGGCTGCAAACTTGATATTACTAACAACATCACTCTGAAGGCGGTAAGACTCGACACGATCTACCTGATGATGCAGAGACTTAACAGATGTAAGGATATGCACAGAATAATCACGATCGAATTCGTGCGCATACCTTCAGCTTCGTGCAGATGAGAGATGGGGGCGATCTCACAGTTGTTGTCCTGTGAAGCTAAATAGAGTAAAAAACTACCCTAAATCAGAATCACCATGCATCCAGATCATACGCGATCTGTAAAAGCGCCGGGCGGATGCGCAGCCTGGTCGCCCCACGAGTCAAGCATCACCATCTATTTATTTAATCGTTGGTGATGCAAAGGTTGGGAGAGGAAACGCAGGGAGTACTGGTCTTGCATTGGGATTCCCAATCCGGGTCGAGCGTCCGAGTCCTGTATTGGCCAGATTAACAGGGGAGCTAAATTTACTTGACCTCTTCCTTTCTTTCCCTTTGTGTGGGTTCTCGACTTCGATGTGCCAGTGAAGTGATGAAGACGTGAGACTGTGCTCGGATACATGATCTTATGGTCGGATTTGGAGTTCAACGCTCAACGTTCAACACTCATAATCAGGATTGGTTACATCGTCATATGGCTATCGCCACAGCTTCGGATCACGGCACATATTTTGCGATCTTCCTAACAGAGTGGACACCCACCCAAAAACTTCAGTAAGGATGTACAGCGAAAGAATCCATTTTTACAAAAGGGATCCTCGTCAATCAAAGGGGCAAGATGAAACTAGCATGAAGGGCGAACCGAAGCGAACTATTTCATGAATGAATGACGAGAGAGTCAAGCAGTTACAACATTTTATTCCAGATCAATTATTTGTACGATTCTGAAAAAAGGAATAGGTTAATCACGAATCCAGCGGTAAACGTCACCACCAGAATTGACTGCCCAAACTACGCCATCAGCACCAGCGCCAACATCGACCTTGCTGCCATAGATCTTGGTCCAAGGGTTACTACCATGATTTGTTGCCGTGTAAATGCTGCCAGTGGAGTCAACACCCCACACGTTGGTCTTCCATCCAGCAGAAATGGCCGAGAGATGACCGGGGACTTGAACCCAGTGGTTTGGATCCCTAGCGTATCGAAAAACGTGGCCAGTCGGGTTGACACCCCAAACCGTGCCATCTGCACCCGCACCGATATCTGTTAGAGAACCGGGAATCTGGACCCAAGGATTTTCATCATCGCCCGTGTAACGATAGGTATCACCGTTGGCGTTGACACCCCAGACATTCGTGGCAGATCCAGCGGAGATTCGCTTGAGATTACCAGGAATATGGGTCCATTGACTAGAGTCCCAGGTGTAGCGGTAGACGTTACCAGCTGCGTTGACACCCCAGACCGTGCCATCGGCGGCCGCACCAATGTCGGTGAGGGCACCAGGGATCTGGACCCAGGGATTCTTATCATCTCCCGTGTAACGATAGATGTTACCCGCGGCGTTGACGCCCCAGACATTGGTGACTGATCCAGCAGAGATTCGCGAGAGCGAACCAGATATTTTTTTCCATCCAGTCATTACAAGCTTCGATAATGCAACGACTTCGGCACTCTTGGCAGTGGTGAGACGCAATGCGATCTACGTGGTGTAACAGAGACTACACCCTGGCAGACGTAAGTACTCGTACCTGGTACTCGCAAGCAAAATCATACACGTACCTTCAACTTCACACTATAGGAGCGAACCGGATTGGGGGACAGATTTCTCATACTGCTTATAAGGTGCGGAGGAATAAAATGCTGCCTGAAAGTAATTCGACAAGATAGCCACCTTGGCAATTCTTGCGCCCTGTCCCTGCACAGCCTGAGATCACCTGAAATAATACACCCTGATATGGATTAGAATCATCCAATACAAATGAGAGGAGTCACCTGGAAAAAAAATGCGGGACTTAGCAATAACTCGAGCGATCACGGCAGCACTACCGCCTAGGATAGCATGGCAATTAACATGAGTATCCTGCAACAAGTACTAGTTCGTTCCTGAACGAGATGGGCGTGCTTTTACGCCTTATTAGATGTTTGTTCGAGCTTGAGGGTTGGATTGGATGAGACCCAAATCGCCGAGACATCAATGGTCCGAGTCGACATCCGAGTGACCTTGTGAACTGTTGTGGACTCTTTCAAAAATGCCTCATCAGGCTGGAATTTTCGACAACCTTCTATCCCTACTGCCCCAGATCAGGATATAATCATCGTAGCGATAGCCACATAACTATTTTGTATAGGTCAACCTTATCTTCCATTGCTCGTCCGATGCCGCGGCGTGGACTCGGAAATAGCCGTGCTTCTTACCATCTCGCCTGTCAGTGTCAAATCCAAAGACAACTGTCATCTCTCGATCCAGAAGAAGCTCACTCCCATAACCTTGTCATCGTACGACCGATATGATACTATTAATACTTCCAAGCTCAAGAAAATCAACCATAGGAAAAACTAAGAACGAATACTTTTCGCTGTGATGGCGATATCCGCAGATGGTTACTAAGTGCGGCAGAAAAAACTCCTTTGCCTCTTCAATTGCTCGCCGCCTACACTTATTCCGGCGCCAACCACCACCAAACCATACGCTGTTGCTTGCGGTCTTGCTCATCGAGTATCTTCATCCATCGCCCTTGATCCTGCTCAACATGGAGCAACTTCCTCACCGAGACCTCCCCTTCTGCGTTCAACGTAGATCTCAATCCTCCATAGCACTCTCGCATATTCTTTTCCACCTTGGGCTCATTGACACCGGCAAGCTCCTTTCCATGCCTCTTCCGCCGCTCCTCTCTCCAAGTGCTTTCCTGTGGCTGTGCTACTGCCTCAGGCCCTTGTTTCTGGTCAACCACCTCCCTCTCCAGCTTCTTCTTCAATCCTCCCTCCTGTTCGTTGGAAACCCGCTCTGCACGGAGCCTCCTGTTGACGCCACCGCGTTGCCGTTCCAATTCCCTACGAGCTTGGACGGCTTCTTCGAGGAGCCTCCTCACGTCAGCAAGCTCCCTCTCATACTTCGTTTGTAATTCCTCCTTCTCCTTCTTGTAGGTGGCCCGCTCAGTGAGAAGATCCTCGATGGTTTTCATCAACAGTTCTTGTTGCCCATCAGCACGTGTAACTTTCGCTTGTAGTGCGCTACGCTCTTGTTCCAGTGTCTGGACGGCCGCTTCGAGGGTTCTTAGATCGGCAAATCCATGTTTCTCCTGTGAATCTTCTTGATTTTCTGGGGATGAGTGAGGCATGGCTGTTTAGTGATAACACGTGGGACTTGAAAGGTCACTGGTGTAGTATGAAGCGCTAGGGAATAGTTGAGTACTTGGAACGTGTTGCATTCTCTCAGGTCACCTTTTTATATGGCTAGAGAACCACCTGAAGAGACTATGACGTCATGTTCCTTGCAATGCATTATGCATCGTGGCCACAGCCTCCTTGGTCAGCCGAGGCCTCAAGGCCTTGGCGCAGGTCAACTCAAGGTTGTGGTATCGGAGTGATGTTTCTTGCCAGTACCCGCAACGATGTAGTACGTTAATAACTGTCGAAAATCGATTGTCTTGGGGGATATCTGCAAGCCCCACTGGCATATTATTGCTGCATATAGCCACGTGTACCACGGTATATCTACTACCACCCGAGCCAATCCTCGTAGAGATGCAGAAGTTAGCACTTTGTCCCACACCTCGTAGTCCTGTATGGATCGTGAGCCTGTTCTTTGTGCCATTCCCAGTGTCTGCCATTGGCCACGGCCGATTTCTAGTATCTTTTCGGAGCGTGAGATCATTTGCCTCTTCTGACCCCTAAATCTTTCTTCGTCTCGTGGAGCCTCCCGGCAAGTGTCCTCGTAGCACCATGAATCCATGGACAATATGAGGACACGGATGTGCTAGTTTTCAAGATCATTGTTGTTCAGAGCAGATTTCACCGTCACATGGCCAGCTGCGTTTCCCCATACCCAAACCCTGGCTCATTTGAAGTTTAGTCCTAGTCATTTCCAAATTACTGCCAAATTAATATTCACTCGATTCGCTTCACAAGAAGTTCGGGCTACGGCGCAAACTTTATGGTCTTCCGAGCCGAGCGAACACGCCATCCAGCACTTCAACAAGGATACACAACAAAAGGATTCATTTTCGTGAGATAAGAACGCAATGCAAAAAGGGGACTCGTTAGTTAGAGGTTTATAAAGGGCAAAGCAAACCATCGAATCACGTCGTGAGTTAAATGATGAGAGAGTTACCACCTTTCATTTCAAATCAATTTTTCATACGATTCAGAACGCTGAGACTAAAGCAAAGAGGGTGAAAAAGAGTAAGCTAATCACGAATCCAGCGGAAAATCTGTCCATTAGAATTGACTGCCCAGACCACGCCATCAGCACCCGCGCCAACATCGGCCTTGGTACCATAAACCTTGGTCCAAGGATCACTACTGTTATTTGTTGCTGTGTAAATGCTGCCATTATAGTCGATGGCCCACACATTGGTCTTCCATCCAGCAGAGATGGCACGAAGTAGGCCGGGGACTTGGACCCAGTGGTTAGGATCTTTAGCATAGCGTAAGACATGGCCATCTGAGTTAACGCCCCAAACTGTGCCGTCTGCACCTGCACCAATATCGGAAAGAGAACCAGGGATCTGGACCCATGGATTTTCATCATCGCCCGTGTAGCGATAGATATCACCGTTAGCATTGACGCCCCAGACATTCGTGGCAGATCCAGCAGAGATCCGCTTGAGATTACCAGGAATGTGAACCCAATGATTAGCGTCCCAGGTGTAGCGGTAGACGCTACCGGCTGCGTTGACGCCCCAGACCGTGCCATCGGCGGCCGCACCAATGTCCGTAAGGGAACCGGGGATCTGGACCCAGGGATTGTTGTCATCGCACGTGTAACGATAGATATTACCTGCGGCGTTGACGCCCCAGACATTGGCGACCGATCCGGCGTCAATTCGCGAGAGCGAACCAGAGATGTGTTTCCATCCAGTCATTTCCAGGCTCGATGATGTAACGACTTCAGCACTCCCGGTAGTGGTAAATGTGGTTTACGTGATGTGACCGAGACCACGTCCGAGTCCTGGTAGACGTAAGTATCTGTATGTGGCATAACTGGCATTCGTGAGCAAATCATACCTTCAACTTTACGCTGTAGGAGTCTGAGGGATTCGGATTTGGGGACAGAGTTCTCACACTGCTTATAAGATACGGCATATCCCTACGAAGAAAAAGTCGGAGGAATAAAATGCTTCCTGAAAATAATTTGGCAAGATATCCACCTTGGCATTTCTTGCGCCCTGGCCCCTGATACTCCAGGCCCGAGATCACCTGAAGTAATATACCCTGAAATGGATTGGAATCACCCAATACAGTGAGGAATTAGCGGGGAAGAAAATGCAGGACTCGCGATCACTGGCACAGTCTGGCGGTAGTGTCGCCTGGATAGCATGGCGATTAACATGGGTATTCTGCAACAAGTTTTCTAGTTCGTTTCGGAACGAGATAGGCGTGATTTACGCTGCATTAAATGTTCGTTTCGAGCTTGAGACCTGGAGTCGGATTGGATGAGATGGCATCATCCAAGTCGCCGTCGAAACGTTGACATCGTGACCGTGTCAGCCATTAATGTGGACTCTTCCCAAAGTATCTTATCAGGCTGGAATTTTCGACAACCTTCTATTGAACACGTCGCTATTGCCCCCCACACAAAGGCCCCCAAATCATAGATCCAATTATCACTACGACAATTCGTACTATCATTGAACGATATCATCACAGGTGTGCGTAGGTTCGGAAACCCCGAGATCAGATATTTCATGACGTCATTACCCAGATAATATCAATAGACCGTAATTATTGGTGACGTATGTGGCTTCGTGACAATTGATTTGGGATTTGTCATCTCTGTCGAAGAAAGGTGCAACCAAGGCGTCGGCTTCGGGTCCGTAGATAGATCACAGGTGTTCGAGTTCGAACGTTTGGCAAAATACCATCAACCAAACTATCATCGATATATCATCCTCGGCCTGCGGAATGCAAGCTAATGGAAGTCCGATCCGGCCGGTATGGCAGGCACAACGGGGATCAGAAAACGTATCTCAGAAAGGAGCATCGATAAGAAGATGAGATATCAAACTCAATCGATGATGATACCGATGATAATATTCCCTAACAGAAGTATCTAAGTCATTCGGTAAGACCACTGGTAGTGCGCGCAAGTCTCTCACTACTGGGCTTGGATATAGACAAACACTTGGCAGAGATCTAACAAATATATTTAACAGTCTAAGTATATGAGCACTCCTCGATCTCCTATCCAATGAATAAATAAAAAGCATAATTCGAGTCAAAAGAAATACTGCATAGGCTCGTCTCCTGGCACTTCATCGAAGCCCAAGAAATGCTATCACAGGCTGTAGCATAGTACGGAGAAACGGAGGGAGCAACATCCATAACCACACGACTACGCCAGACCAACTGGTCCTACGGACGGGTGGTTGGGGCGTATTACGCTGCTGGGTGGGAGGCTGAGGACGAGTATTCTTGAGTTGTCTGTCCAAACTGTTTAGATCGTCCTCAGCACGCTCGACCTTCTGCTCAAGCTCCTCGAAGTCGTGTTCCAACTCCGACCTTAGGGCAAAATCGTTGGCAGCCACAGCCTCGTCCATCTTGCTCCTCAATTCTACCAAATCCTTTTCGTATTTCTGCTTCAATTCCCGAAGCTCTGCGTTAAGGACGATACCAGCCGACGTTTCTCCAAGCTTTGTGCCCCGTCGCAGCTCTTCCTGGAATTGCATCGTCACCGGCGAGAGGGAAATGAGTTCGGACACGATTTGCTGCGCAGATTCGACCGTGTCTGTGTGGCGGCGGATCTCGGCCTTGCGGTCTATTAGGTCCTTGTACGCCCCATGCACTAGGGCGTCCTGACGCCTCACTCCGTCCTCGTTGCTAACACGGCGCCAGTTCGTAGTAACAATACGGACGTGATCAAGGTTATTGTTTCCACAGAGTGCTTGAAACATTTTAAGATTCCTTCGTGCAAGACCGCCGACGCGAGAATCCGAGATGCGATGCATGTAGATGATCCCGCTGAGGGTACATGCTTCGCTAGAGACCGCTCTGAGCATCAAAAAAACAAGATATATGCTAGGTCATGCCAACTCACCCATGCTCGGGCTCCAGGAAGCATGCAATCTTCTCCAGGATATCCGTATCAGTAACACTTTCTCGAGAGTCATCGAAGCCAGGTGTGTCGACAAGTACCACGGTTCGACCAGTCTTGTCACTATACTGCGCGGTCTGGATAGTAGATATTTCGGAATCTGGTGTATGTCCGATGCGAATGTCATCATCGTTAGTGAGAAGCTTGATGAACTGTGTAAACGAAGGATAAGGGTGCACGCGTCTGTAGACAGGCTGCGAATATATACCGTCGACTTTCCTAGCGTAGAAGTGAGCGTTTATGATATGTTACGACCATTTTTGCCGAGGTCAACGCACCAGTTCCTGTCGCACCCATGACTCTGAATTTATGTCAGTTAGACTTGAACTCGTATATCGAGAAATACCGTACGCCACCACGGAACGATTCAGTTTTTCACTCATCCTTGACGGAACTTGGCTTAGACCAATAAGAAACCGAAGTTGGTAGGAAAGTGTAAGAGTAGTTTGGGAGAGGTGCGGGGCAGGAAGGTGTTTTTGGTGCCAAAGTCACGTTGCATATGCATGGACCACCCTCGTGCGCTTGTTAGGCCCACCGAGGTCCGATATGGTGGAAGCGAGGCAGGATGTCCGAACCAAACGTGAATTGCATGACATGCATCAAACATGCATTGCGAGCTTGCGATTGCTCCACTCGAGGTTGGCGGAAGAACTTCTACGTGCCTGCGATACAAAATTCTCGCTCCGATCCACTATAGCTTATATTCTTAATAGGATGTCTGCACGACCCGCACTTGAGTGCAGATGCCGTGCTCTGAGCGACTTTTAGATTTGCGGCGTGGCGGGGGAGCAAACACATACACGAATTTTAGCCGCGAAGGCCATGAGAAGCCCAGATAGACACACCACGCGAACTCGATATAAGCGGGACTCAGACGGGAGAGACTCGATTGAAATCAGCCCAAGTGACCACTTCCGCTAATGGCTCGGTCTCTTTGTTTTCGTTACACACTCCCGGACGTGAGTATCAATAGAGTCGCTCAGAACTAAAAAGATGTTATGTGGTCCTTTGGTAACGAGTAACAGTTTTCGTCCGTTTGCCAACAAGGAGCACCATGGCGAGTGCTAGTAGCCCGAGAGATCTCAACCTCATTCCCATCTCAAGCTATAATTATTCAGAATATACCATAACTATCGGTTGTCCGACCTCTTCTTACACCGGGCTACTAGGCCAGACACGCGACGATCACCCAATGTTAACAACCAAACCCATTCTCATATGTCCTGGCAACTTCCACATATTTCCTATGAAGTTATCCGCACATATCTATTACTATCATTCGGACAGCGGTTAATCTGTAACGGCCTTCAGAGGAGTAGCGTAGGCGCAATTAACACATACCAAATGTACAAAACTTCAGATATTGATGTTCCCGGAGTTGGTGACACCGGTGGCGGCAGCAGTACCGCTGCCCAAGCAACCTAGGCCACTAGCACCAGTACAACCACTGACTACGGTTGCTATTATAGAGACAAGATTCAGTAGACGGTGGAAAGGAAGGCAGAGAAAGCGACAACGGTCTCGACATGCTTAGAGCGGTCTGTGATGTTCGTTTGGTGACCGGCAATATCATTGTAGATACCGTGAATATTGGCAGTAGCCCCAGAACCCGACTGGTTGAAAGGCATTCTGAGTGGGTATGACTAAAGTGGGAGAAAGTTGAGGGGGTTTAGGTCAACGGTGTAGCCAGGCAAGACGAGCGACCTCATTTATACGTACTTCCTAACCTAAATGGACAGCTTGAGTGAGGAATTGATCTCACGTAGGATTCTGACGGTGTTATCCTCACGCGGCGAAGAAAATTAAAATCATAGTAGATATCGTGCCAAGATCTCAGGCTTTACCAAAATCAGTCGTTTTCTCGAATGCGCCATCTATCTGGGGCCACAAATAACCGCTTACAGGTGGAACTCGAGGTAAAATGGGGAACCGCATACAGCCAAGTGCCTAGCTCAAGGCATACTGCGACCAACAGCCAGAACGGTTCATCATACAGGCGCTCAAATAGACTCATCCAGACTCCAGCCTGCCCGGGATTATTTTTTAGCGCTCGGGCTTTTCTAATGCGCAAAACAGAACCTAAAACGGGCATGAAATACTTGTTGATAGAACGAATGAATTAACGGAGGCTGTCATTCGCACCTGATAAAAATGTCTTAGAACCCCATTATATCTTTCTCCACAAACCAGAGTGTCTGATCTCACAGATGGGGTAATAACAATATGATTATCTATGGGCGTCTAGATGTTCTTCAAATGTGCCGTGCAGATGCATAGGACCTGGAGCATTTGTTATGCGCGAAAAACATGGTCATTTAAAGCAGTGGTCGGTTCCTAGATGCTGGGCAGTCTATTGGATGCGTCAAGCGCAGCTGGTTGTGATATGTAGTTGCTCACTCGCGTTGATTAGGGTCACCCATCCGCGCGACGGGGTTCCGACGCCTCCCTTCGTCATAGTTTCTAGTCTTGATGAAATCCTGTTCTACCAGGGGGGTTCTTCATCGGTGTCTTGGTTCAAGTTTTCCACAACATTATTCACGTTGAGGTGGTCCACCAGTATCAGTAGTACTACGTCATATATCAAACCATTGTAACTAGCACAAAAATATGATACAATTTTATGCTAGTAAGATTCACCCTGTGTAATATATCAAGATTCTCCATCCTGATTACTATCAATAATATATCATTATGACAAATAAACCTTGGCTGATATATCACTTCTTTGCCTACATACCATATGGTCCACTAATCCAAACTGTGTGATATATCAAGATGTCCTCTTGTGCCCTCCACTCTGATGTATCAATAATATATTACT
>JBBPUM010000149.1:0-27235 GCA_038094695.1 Chiua aff. virens
TAGAATCTATGTCTGAGTGCAAGACACCCCACTGCCTTGCACCGCTAGGAGACCTCACCGGAAAAAAGCACGCTTGGAACTACCACGTCACGCCGATTCCTTTCTCTGTTGCGGGTGGTATGGTCCTAACAGAGAAGTAACCCGTCAGCTGGGGGTCTCCTGCCCGCCCATCCCACCATAGTAGTAGTCAAGTTTGGCAGCTCTGGGTCTTTCAAAAAGGTACACCTTTGTTTGTTGTCACCATGATTTTCGGAACTTGTCTCAGAGACATGGAATGAGTATTAGTTTATATCCTTCATTCGTCACCATGGTCTTTAAGAAGTGAAACCATAGTATTTTGAGAGCTTTGTTTGTCACCATGGTTTTTCACATGGATGAGTATAGTTGTCAGACATCGTTCATTTGTCACCATAGTGTCTTTCAAAGTGGTGCCATGGTTTTTCAAGAGTCTCCAAGACATGGATAAGCATAGTTGACACCATTGATTTGTTACCATCATCTTTGAAAGTGGAATCATAGTATTTGGGAATCTCAAGGGCCATGGATAAGCATGACACCATAGTCTTTAAAAGTAGAACCATAGTTTTTTTACAGCCCTCAAGGACATGGATAAGCATAGTTTATACTATTCATTTGTCATCATAGTATGTGGAGTTTTGCTGTGGGTCTTTTAAAGTAGAACTATGCCAGTGGTCCTCAGGAGCTTCGAGGACATGGATACACATTGTTTGGTGCTATCCATCATCACCATAGTCTTTTGAAATGGAACTATAGTTTTCAGAAGTTTTCAAGAACATGGATGAGCATAGTCTGTGTCCTTTGTTTGTCACCATGGTTTTCAAGAGTCTTCAGAGACATGGATAAGTATAGTTTATACCATTCATTTGTCACCATAGTCTTCAAAAGTGGAGCCATTGTTTTTGAGAGTCTCCAAGACATGGATAAGCATGGTTGTCACCATTTATTTGTCACCATTGTCTTTAAAAGTGGAATCATAGTATTTGGGAGTCTCAAAGGCATCAACAAGCATAGTTTATATCACTCATTTGTCACCATTGTCTTTGAAATTAGAACCACAGTATTTGGAAGTCTCATGAGCATAGTTTATATCATTCATTTGTCACCATCATCTTTTAAAAGTGGAACCACAGTATTTGAGAGCTCAAGGGCATGGATAAGCATAGTTTTCCATCATTCATTTGTCATCATAGTCTTTAAAAGTGGAACCATAGTATTTGGGAGTCTCAAGGGCATAGATAAGCATGGTTTAAACTATACTATTCATTTGTCACCATAGTCTTTAAAAGTGGAACCATAGTATTTGAGAGTCTCAAGGGCATGTGGATAAGCATAGTTTATATCATTTATTTGTCACCATAGTCTTTAAAAGTGGAATCATAGTACATATTTGAGAGTCTCAAAGACATATTTCATACTATTCATTTGTCACCATAGTCTTTACAAGTGGAACCATAGTTTTTGAGAGCCTCAAGGACATGGATAAGCATAATTTATGCTATTCATTTGTCATCATAGTCTTTGAAAGTAGAATCATAGTATTTGAGAGTCTCAAGGACATGTGTAAGTATAGTTTATACTATTCATTTGTCACCATAGTCTTTAAAGGTGGAATCATAGTATTTGAGAGTCTCAAGAACATGAACAAGTAGAGTTTATATCATTCATTTGTCACCATGGTCTTTGAAAGTGAAATCATAGTATTTGGGAATCTCAAGGGCATGGATAAGCATAGTTTAATACCATTCATTTGTCACCATAGTGTTTAAAAGTGGAACCATAGTATTTGAGAGTCTCAAGGGCATGGATGGGCATAGTTTATATCATTCATTTGTCACCATGGTCTTTGAAAGTGAAATCATAGTATTCAGAAGTCTCAAGGGCATGGATAAGTATGGTTTATATTGTTCATTTGTTACCATAGTCTTTAAAGGTAGAACCATAGTATTCAAAAGTCTTAAAGGCATGGATAAGTACAGTTTATATCATTTATTTGTCATCATAGTCTTTGAAAGCAGAACCATAGTATTCAGAAGTCTCAAGGGCATGGATAAGTATGGTTTATATTGTTCATTTGTCATCATAGTCTTTAAAAGTAGAACCATAGTATTCAGAAGTCTTAAAGGCATGGATAAGCATAGTTTATATCATTCATTTGTCACCATAGTCTTTGAAAGCAGAACCATAGTATTCAGAAGTCTTAAGGGCATGGATAAGCATAGTTTATATTATTCATTTAACATCATACTAGTCTTTAAAAGTGGAACTGTAGTTTTTGGGAGTCTCAAGGACATGAATGCCAGTAAGCATGCTAGTTTATATCATTCCTTTGTCACCATAGTCTATAAAAGTGTAATCATAGTTGTTGAAAGCTTCAAGGATATGGATAAGCAATAGTTTATACTCTTCATTTGTCACTATAGTCTTTAACAGTGGAATCATAGTAATTGGGAATCTTAAGGGCATGGATAAGCATAGTTTAATATCATTCATTTATTACCATAGTCTTTGAAAGTGGAATCATAGTTTTTAAAAGTCTCAAGGACATGGATAAGCAATAGTTTATACTATTCATTTGTCACTATAGTCTTTAAAAGTGAAATCATAGTAATCAGGAATCTCAAGGGCATGGATAAGCATAGTTTAATACCATTCATTTGTTACCATAGTCTTTAAAAGTGGAACTAGTTTTTGGGAGTCTTAAGAACATGGATGCCAGTGAGCATGCTAGTTTATATCATTCATTTGTCATCATAGTCTTCAAAAGTGGAATCATAGTTTCTAAGAGTCTCAAGGACATGGATAAGTACAAGTGCATGGATAAGCATAGTTTAATACCATTCATTTGTCATCATAGTCTTTAAAAGTGAAATCATTGTATCAGATTGGGAATCTCAAGGGTATGGATAAGTATAATTTCATACCATTTGTTTGTCACCATAGTCTTGAAAGTGGAATCATAGTATTAAATTGGCAATCTAAAGGGCATGAATAAGCATAATTTAATACTGTTCATTTGTCACCATAAGATAAGCATAGTTTATGAAACAACCAAACCTTTTCAGGCCTAAGTTATTTGTAGAAGGACAGTGAAAGCAAGTCAAGGGCATTAGAAGTTTAGGAAAACTCTAGAGAGGACAGAACTGGGTCCTTTTGGGAGCTGGGAGGGTCCTTTATACTATTCTACTATTTGTACAGGTGTATGGTAAATCTATAAATATGCTATGCTATGGGACAAGGGTTCTGGATGGGCTGAGGGTTTAGGAATCCAGGCTGCATAGACATGAAATGTATCTGCATCATAGGGAGTCTGGCCAATACATGAGGGGAGGTAAACATAAGGAGAACATGTGTAGGGTAGGCATGAGGCAAACATGTGTGGAATAGAATGACATATGTGAGTCTAGAGTGGTTTGAGGGTTTGTATAGTCTAGACTGGTCAAGGGTTAATGGGTCTGGACCATAGCCAGGCCTGGGCCAGTGTAGAATAGATGCTCAAATAGGGGCTAATTATGTGAATAAAGTATTAGGCTTACAGCAAGCCTAAATGGCAATGGAAAAATATAGGAAAATAGCTATAAAATAAAGTGATTAGGATAGTATTATTGAGAGAGTATCAATGGTTAATGGCATATGGTTGTGTTGCTAGTGATTGTAGTTGTCAGTCACTATAGTGGGTATGTCAGTCAATTGTAACAGTTTATATAATTCATTTGTCACCATAGTCTTCAAAAGTGAAACCATAGTGTTTGGGAGTCTCAAACACCTACCTTCAATGACAACCAGTTCTAAGAGATAGTCTGAGAGTAGTTCAAGGAGTCCCTCTGTCATTCAAGAAGTAGGGCAGACCATAGTCTAAGAGATGGCAGGATAGTCCAAATTAATAGATCCCACTAAGGAAGTGTAGTCATAAAGGCTTCTAATTTCATGGGGAGAGGGGGGCAACTTCTGAGAAAGAGCAATCCATTCATGACATGTGTGCTAGCCAGGAGGTAATACTACAGGTGAACAGTCAAGGGAGTGACTAGCCACCTTTGAGTTGGGGGGGAGGGGGGGCCACTTCTAACAACCAGGGCTTTATTGAAAAGTGGGAAGAAAGTCCAAGAGTATGGCAGGGTGTAGTCTAAGAGATGGCAGGATAGTCCAAATTATTTGCTCCTATTTGTCAATGTTTTCAAGAATAGATCCCACCAAGGAAGTGTAATCATGAAGGCTTCTAATTTCATGAAGGCAACTTCTAAGAAGAGTGATCCATCATGACATGTGTGCTGGCTAGGGGATAATAGTATAGATAAGCTAGTCAAAACAGTATGACAGAACAGTCAAGAGGGTGACTAGACTAGAGGTGGCAGGGTCAAGAATATAGCAGCATAGGTGAAGGTAATATGACAAGACAGTCAAGAGCTGACAGAGTAGTCAAGAGTGAGGCAGCCTGAGGGTAGTCAAAAGTATGGCAGAGATAGTAAAGGGGTGTGGCAAAATAATTAGGAGTGTGTGATAGGGTAGTTATGGTCAAGGTAGTATAACAAGATAGTCAAGGCAGTGTGATAAGATGACAGAGTGGTCAATACAGATGACAAGATAGTCAAGAGATAGCAGGGTAGTCAAGAGAGGTGACAGGGGGTAGTCAAAGCAGTAGGCATGGCGGAGCCAAGGGAAGATAGTTGAGTCAAGAAGTGTAATCATCCTAAGCTACCAGTAAGGGAAGTAGAGTCCTAGTTCCTGATAGAGTAGTCAAGTCAAGAATAGAGGAAGTCTAGGTCATGCCAGTAGGAGAGTCAAAGTTGAAGGACAGGTCTTACCAAGAGAAGCATAGTCATACAAGTCAAGGACAGATCCCACCAAAGGAAGTGTAGTCATAGTAGTTATCCTGCATGGCCTTCAAGTGTCACAGTGGTGCAACTAGTCCTATCAAGGGTTGTATAGTCATGGTAGCCTTCATCATTACTATAGTATGTGGAGTGTGGCTGTGGGTCTTTTTAAAAGTAGAACTATGGTCCTCAGGAGCTTTAAGGACATGGGTACACATGGTTTAGTGCCATCCATCATCATCATAGTCTTTTGAAGTGGAACTATAGTTTTCAGAAGTTTCCAAGAAGATGGATAAGCATAGTCTGTGTCCTTTGTTTGTCACCATGGTTTTCAAAAGTCTCAGAGACATGGATGAGCATAGTTTATACCATTCATTTGTTGCCATAGTCTTTAAAAGTAGTGTCATGATTTTCAAGAGTCTCCAAAACATGGATAAGCATAGTTTACACCATTTAGTTGTCACCATTCTCTTTGAAAGTGGAATCATAGTATTTGGGAGTCTCAAAGACATTGACAAGCATAGTTTATATCATTTATTTGTCACCATTGTCTTTGATATTGCAACTATAGTATTTAGAAGTCTCAAGGGCATGGATGAGTATAGTTTATATTATTTATTTGTTATTATTGTTTTTGAAATTGCAACCATAGTATTTAGGAGTCTCAAGGGCATGGATGAGTATATCATTCATTTGTCACCATTGTCTTTTAAAAGTGGAACCATAGTATTTGAGAGCTCAAGGGCATGAATAGGCATAGTTTAATACCACTCATTTGTCACCATAGTCTTTAAAAGTGGAGCCATAGTTTTTGAGAGTCTGAAGGACATGGATAAGTATAATTTATACTATTTATTTGTCTGTAGTCTTTAAGAGTGGAACTATAGTTTTCAGGAGTCTCAAGGGCATGAATAAGCATAGTTTAATACCATTCATTTGTCACCATAGTCTTTAAAAGTGGAATCATAGTGCTTAAGAGCCTCAAGGATATGGATAAGCATAGTTTATATTATTCATTTGTCACCATAGTCTTTAAAAGTGGAGCCATAGCTTTTGAGAGTCTGAACATGGATAAGTATAGTTTATACTATTCATTTGTCACCATAGTCTTTAAAGTGGAACTGTAGTTTTTAGAAGTCTCAAGGACATGGTGTTTTAAAAGTGGAATCATTCATTTGTCATCATAGTCTTTAAAAGGGAATCATAGTATTTGAGAGTCTCAAGGACATGGATAAGTATAGTTTATACTATTCATTTGTCACCATACCTTTCAAAATGGAATCATAGTATTAAAATTAGGAGTCTCAAGGACATGAATAAGTATAATTTATATCATTCATTTGTCACCATAGTCTTTAAAAGTGGAATCATAGTATTTGGGAATCTCAAGGGCATGAATAAGCATAGTTTAATACTTCATTTATCACCATAGTTTTTAAAAGTGGAATCATAGTCTTTGAGAGCATCAAGGATATGGATAAGCATAGTTTATATTATTCATTTGTCACCATAGTCTTTAGAAGTGGAACCATAAAGAACATAAAAAAAGTATAGTTTATATTGTTTACTTCGAGTCATCATAGTCTTTAAAAAGTAGAACCATAGTTTCCAGCAGTTTTAAAAACATGGATAAGTATAGAATATGAATAACCATAGTTTATCCTGTTTATCATCACCATAGTCTTTTGAAGTCAAATAATAATTTTCAGAAGTTTTTCAAGGAGATAGATAAGCATAGTTTATCCTATTCATCATTGCTATAGTCATTAAAAGTGGACCCATAGTTTTCAGGAGTTCAAGGACATGAATAAGCACACTAAGTTCATACCATTCATTTATCATCAGTCTTTGAAAATGGGACTATAGTTTTTGAGAGTTTCAAGGACATCATTTGTCACCATAGTCTTTGAGAGTGGAATTATAGTATTTAGGAATCTCAATGGCATGAATGAGCATAGTTTATATCATTTATTTGTCACCATAATCTTTAAAAGCAGAACCATAGTATTGTTCATTTGTCATCATGGTTTTCAAAAGTCTCAGAGACATGGATAAGTATAGTTTATACCATTCATTTGTTGCCATAGACTTTAAAAGTGGAGCCATGGTTTTTGAGAGTCTCCAAGACATGAATAAGCATGGCTGACACCATTTATTTGTCACCATTGTCTTTGAAAGTGGAATCATAGTATTTGAGAGTCTCAAAGGCATTGACAAGCATAGTCAATACCACTCATTTGTCACCATTGTCTTTGAAATTAGAACTATAGTATTTGGAAGTCTCAAGAGCATAGTTTATATCATTCATTTGTCACTATCATCTTTTAAAAGTGGAACCATTGTATTTGAGAGCTCAAGGGCATGGATAAGCATAGTTTTCCATCATTCATTTGTCATCATAGTCTTTAAAAGTGGAACCATAGTATTTGGGAGTCTCAAAGGCATAGATAAGCATGGTTTAAACTATACTATTCATTTGTCACCATAGTGTTTAAAAGTGGAACCATAGTATTTGAGAGTCTCAAGGGCATGTGGATAAGCATAGTTTATATCATTTATTTGTCACCATAGTCTTTAAAAGTGGAATCATAGTATTTGAGAGTCTCAAAGACATATTTCATACTATTCATTTGTCACCATAGTCTTTACAAGTGGAACCATAGTTTTTGAGAGCCTCAAGGACATGGATAAGCATAATTTATACTATTCATTTGTCATCATAGCCTTTGAAAGTGGAATCATAGTATTTGAGAGTCTTAAGGACATGTGTAAGTATAGTTTATACTATTCATTTGTCATCATAGTCTTTAAAGGTGGAATCAGTATCTGGGAGTCTCAAGGACATGAACAAGTAGAGTTTATATCATTCATTTGTCACCATAGTCTTTAACAGTGGAATCATAGTATTTGGGAATCTCAAGGGCATGGATAGGCATAGTTTAATACCATTCATTTGTCACCATAGTGTTTAAAAGTGGAACCATAGTATTTGGGAATCTCAAGGGCATGGATGGGCATAGTTTATATCATTCATTTGTCACCATAGTCTTTGAAAGTGAAACCATAGTATTCAGGAGTCTCAAGGGCATGGATAAGTATGGTTTATATTGTTCATTTGTCATCATAGTCTTTAAAAGTAGAACTATAGTATTCAGGAGTCTCAAGGGCATGGATAAGTATAGTTGGTATTATTCATGTGTTAGCATAGTATTTGGGAACTATGGTCTTCAGGAGCTTTACATTGTTTGGTGCCATCCATCATTGCCATAGTTCTTTGAAGTGGAACTATGTGTTACAATTCTCTCTTTTCTCACTCTATGTTGCTTCACCTCCTCTCACTCCATAGTACCTTCTTCAGACTTGTGTCTTAGCTGTTTAAGCCCCATTAAGACCTTATCATTGATGACTTACCAATGTCACTGCTCCAATCATATCCACTGTACTTTAGTCATTCATTCTTTGTCAGGATCCACTCCCATCACCTACTGATGACGTGTCTCCTTCCTCTTTGGTCCTATTGTGTTGATTCTGCTCTTCACTCAGACCACTTCTTGACACTATATACAATCCATACCTCTCATCATGTAACCTTAGCTTAGATCTACTTGACAATACACCTTGTCTTGCATCCCCTTGAAACTCTTGATCACTTGCCCCAAGCTCCAAGCACCTTCAGACCCTCGAACCTTTGACTCTCTCCAGACAGACTAGGAGATCCCTTGATCCTCTCCACAACTAGCAGACTCACAGTGGTTGTTTGAGGTATTGCAGTTGCACAGTGACCATTATTGTACAAGTCATCACTTGGTCCTACCCGGAGCAAGCGTAACACTATGATAGTTTTCAGAAGTTTTCAAGGACATGGATGAGCATAGTCTGTGTCCTTGATTTGTTACCATAGTCTTTAAAAGTGTAATCATAGTTTATGTCATTCATTTGTCATCATAGTCTTCAAAAGTGGAACCATAGTTTCTAAGAGTCTCAAGGACATGGATAAGTAATAGTTTATACTATTTATTTGTCACTATAGTCTTTAAAAGTGGAATCATAGTAATCAGGAATCTCAAGGGCATGGATAAGCATAGTTTAATACCATTCATTTGTCACCATAGTCTTTAAGAGTGAAATCATTGTATTAGATTGGGAATCTTAAGGGTATGAATAAGTATAATTTAATACCATTTGTTTGTCACCATAGTCTTAAAAGTGGAATCATAGTATTAAATTGACAATCTAAAGGGCATGAATAAGCATAATTTAATACTGTTCATTTGTCACCATAGTCTTCAAAAGTGGAATCATGATATTTGAGAGTCTTAAGGGCATGTGGACAAGCATAGTTTAATTATTCATTTATCACTAGTCTTTGAAAGTGGAATCATAGTTTTCTTCATTGTCACCAAAGGCATGGTATGATGAGTACTATAGCTATAATATACTGTACTATTTATCATTAGCATACTCTTTAACAATAGTAAATAGGAATCATAGTTTACTATACCATCATAGTCTCTTAAAAGTGAAACCATAGTTTTTGGGAGTCTCAAGGACATGGATAAGCACAGTTCATACCACTTATTTGTTGTCATAGTCTTCAAAAGCAGAACCATAGTTTTCAGGGGTTTCAAAACCATGGATGACCATAGCTTATCCTACCCATTGTCACCAAAGACATGGCATGAAAAGTATAGTACTATACTGTTCATCATCAGTATAGTCTTTGAAAATAGTGAAACTCTAGTTTTCAGGAGTTGCAAGAACATGAATAAGTCCCTTTAATTGTAAAAAATTACATGTAGTTAGTGTTGTCTCAACTCAGCTAGCTGAGAGCCAGCTTCAGCTTACATCAGCTTTTGACCAATCTCAGTTCATGACATAAGCCAAGTTGCCTCAAAGCTATGATTCTAACTTTATGTAATCTAGCTCATGGCTTCAATCATATTAAGCTATGCTATGACTTGAGCCAGCTCAAACCAGCTCAGATCAGCTCAGACCCACTTAGACTAGCACTATCTCAGTGCAAGGAATACAAACAACCTACATAGTAACAGTACAAATAAGTTGAAATAACAAGAAATCTATTGTAGCCTGATAGTCAAGAGACAAATGAGATGCCAAGAAGATGTTACTAAAACATGGAGCCACAGTCTACCATGCTCTCCCTATATAGTAATCAGGTATGATGACAGGGTCATAGCACCACTATGCCATGAATGCAGGCACACTGCAGGGTGCTCAGAATCAGAGATTTTTTAAACATTTTTTGGTTGGAAAATCTCATATTTGTAGCAGTTAGTGTTGTCACAGTCCAGTTAACTGGCAACCAGTTTCAGTTCCACTCAGTTTGCACCCAGTTCAGTTTATATAAGCAAGCTAAACCATGTGCCAAGTTTGGGTTTCACATCTTTGAAAGTGGAACTGTTACAATCACTCTAAACCTTGCTGACCACTTTGCTGACCTCCTTGCTAACATCCTTGCTGACACCTTGCTGACACCTTACTGACCACCACCATAATCTAACCATTGGTACTCTCTCAATAATACTATTCCAATCACTCTATTTTATAGCTATTTTCCCATTGCCATTTAGGCTTGCTATAAGCCTAATACTTTGTTCACATAATTAGCCCCTATTTTACTTCATCCATGTGAACCAGACTATTCTACACTGGCCCAGGCCTGGCTATGGTCCAGACCCATTAACCCTTGACCAGTCTAGACTATACAAACCCTCAAACCACTCTAGACTCATGTATGTTATTCCATTCCACACATGTTTGCCTCATGCCTGTCCTACACATGTTCTTCTCATGTTTACCTCCCCCCATGCATTGGCCAGACTCCCTATGATGCAGATACATTCCATGGCTATGCAGCCTGGATTCCTAAACCCTCAGCCCATCCAGAACCCTTGTCCCATAGCATAGCATATCTGTAGATTTACCATATACCTGCCAGTGTACAAACAGTAGAATAGTATATAAGGGACCCTCCCAGCTCTCAGAAGGACCCACTCTTGTCCTCTCTGGAGTTTTCCCAAACCTCTAGTGCCCTTGACTCACTTTCATTGTCCTTCAGCAAATAACTTAAGCCTGTTAAGGTTTGGTTGTTTCAGGGAGTGCATTCATAAATTCTGTGTGGCTTGGTTAGAATTTCTTGGGTTCATGGGTTGGAGATGCCATCCATGCCAACTATAAGGGCATGTTTGGCTTTCACAGCACTGAAGGACTCATTAGTGGCAGTCAATACATCCTTATGATCCTGCAGGATCACATAGGTTATGAAGAAGACTGGACAGCTGCAAGCAATGACTTTAAGGCGCCGAGAGGTATCCTAAGCTATTTGTTTGTTGGCAGTTTAGGTATGGACGTGAGCATTTGGAAAGTTGCAGGGAATTTAGGGGGAGAGTGTGTAAGTCTAATCATGTTCTTATCATGCTAATGGGTCAAGTTAAGCTGTGTTTTCGATACCATCATCTGGTAGTATATTGATACAACATGTGGACCACTTAATGAAGGAGGCCTCTATGGTGAACGAATGGGTAAGTAGTGAAGCATCTGTGGATTGTCCCCCTACTGATTGAACTTCTGCAACTTGAAGGATAGCATCTACCTGGATTTCCTGATAATGAATAGAACCAAGTTTCACCTACAATTGGAATTTCTGAAGCTGGGGTTCAGTTTTATAGATGTGCACCAACGTGCACTGTTGTATGACCTTGGCAAATTCACAAATCTAGGACTACATTCACACTCAAGATCCCTGTTGGAGTTGACTACCTGATCATGATAGCACTGATTATGTCCAATAACACAGCAAACCCATATTTCCATTCCTAGGTAAGTTTGCCCTAGTTCTCCTATCAATGAGACATGTCTCATTACTGCTTCTAAAGTTCTATGTAAATGGTTATCAATTTAGCAAGTATGGTGTGTAACCCTCTGCTCTTTCCTGAGTTGGGTTGTATGATCACAATCATTTCTTTTGATAACGATCCTCTTGCTTAGTAAATAGCATTGGTCCTCAAGTGTCCTTCCCAGTCCATAAATAATGTCAAGTATATTTCTAAAGAGTTCCTGGCCCCTGACATCTCCATAATCCAAGCCTAAGGTTTATAACAGTGCCAACACACTTGCTATCTTGCTCTAGACTCAAGGGGGAGGTGGTACCCAGCTCAATTCGCTTTTGCTTGAGATGACAGCACTGATAGAGAGCACCATGCCAACAATTGTGAACCAGCCTATGCCAGGCTGGACACTGGCACATTGAAATATGATGTGAATGCTTGAACCACTTTCATGTGGTTGTGAAGGTAGGCTGACTGTATTGTAGTTACTAGCTACTATCAACCCATGCTAAAGCAGTTATCATGAGATGTTTAGCATCTACCTATCTGTCTTGTTGTCATATCCTGGACTTCCATCTCCAATCATCTCCACACATCTTCACTTCGTTCCTCTTAGATTCTACTCCACACCATCTCAGACTTACAACTCTGGTTACTCCAGTGTTACTCCTTTTTAGTCTTAGTCTTCATTCTTGTACAATATCTGTGTCTCGCTTATGAGCACAGCTCTGGCTATGTTCCTGTCCTGTTTTCACTCCAGTTATCTTTCTCCTGAATTCCCATCTTACTCATACTTATGTACAAATCCACACTGCTCCATTTACTAATCCACACTTCAACTCCAGTATATAAACTCCCATACTCCACCCTCTGTATTCCTTAGTCTGAATATTAGTTTTATTCTCTCAATCACTCTCGATCAACTCCAACCTCCAACCTCTGAGACCTTGATGGTCTACCTTACTCTCTAACTGTACTCAACTTCACTACTAAGTGTTAGGTCTAACTCCATACTCTGATCCCTGCAAATACCAAGGCAAGACTTACAGCAAGGGCACAACACATAAGTTGAAACCAATGCCTGTCCAACCCTGAGTAACTCCAAGCCTCGGAGTTACTGCCCCTTAAATACCGACCCTAACACCTGTATCAAGAGAGCTCAAATAGTCATGGCTATCAAAAAAGTGGCAAGACCTAGTGTGATAAAGATGGGCATATCAGCTATACCATTGCACACTGCACTTGCCATTTTATACCTGTGGCTTAAAGACATAGTTCATGGAAACTCAAACAAATTTGGTAACATCCAACTGCTATGAGGTAAGGAAATGATGAAATGAATGAGAGAGGGACTGTCACCCTTCAAAGCTTCAAAAACTGGCATTATGTTTATCTGGGTAATGGCTTTGTGTCTATTGAAGCTCCTCTAGCAGCTCGTTAATTCCCTATGAACTGTGGGTCAATGGATTGGCCAACCTTGACTCCATTCCAGATGGCTATAGGGAATAAAGATCAAAAATTCAAATTTGGCTTGCAGATGATTCATTTACCTGGTCCAAGGCATGCCTGTTCAAATCATCCTCCAGAGTCAAGCGATGGCCTAGTATGAGATAGAAGTCTAGCACCAGGGGGATGTTCAGTATTGGGGACACCATGTGCACTACTACTCAATGGGCAAAATTGGGCATCACCTTGGGCATGGGGGGCTCCACTTGAAGCTCAGCTAACAGAGAGAAGACAGACAAATGTCCCCACACAAGGTGTGGAGTAGCATCCACAGTTCGCTCATGTCTTAGGGTATATACATCTGGTAACTAGAAGAGCTCACAGGCCCTATCTTACTAAACCATTAAAAATAAGCAAGATTCAAGAAAAAAAAAGTAGGAAAGGTGATTCACTGCAACTATGACCTCTATTCACAGTTTAGCCTGTCCATTTTTCCTGGAATGCCCCTTCCTGTCTCAAGGCAACTGCTAGAAACACCCAAGATACCATGATACTGCCCCTTTTATTTCATCCATCCACTCCTTCACAACTGCTTCTTCGAAAATGGTATTGTTGTAATAAGTAAACATATGCAATCATTGTCCACCTGTGCTCCAGGCACCAAGGTAAAGGTCTGCGGGGCATGTATCCAGATATACTTTGACATCTTGTATCACAATTGTTGAAGTGATGTCATTTGTTCTGGAATTGACTGAAGAAAGAGGAGGTATGATATATCCTGCCTTGGATGGGTGTGGAGCAGAATAAAATGGGGAAAGCAGATGTGTGGGGGGCAAAGAATATTTTAAAGGCAATATCAGATCCAGCTACCAATGATAATCAACAATGGAAAGTAGTGATTAGAGTGTAGTTGAAGATGCACATTACCAAAACTGGAGCCCCCCTGGCATGGGCCAGTGTTACAGGAATGTCTGTGACCACAAGAGTTTCCAAGTCCTCAGTCAACTTGGGTACAGCGCACCCAGAGAAGGGCAAGCACTGTGATTGTGGTGACCAGGACAAGGGGGCGAGAAGTAGTCTCCAATGGCAACTATGTCAATCCGAACATTGATTTTGTTGAACACGATACCTGGAAGAGCGTTGCTACCAACACCAGCACAACCCCATCCATCCAAGAGCAGACAGATGTCCCACAGATGACATGTCTGTTCCTGCCACATGCCAACTGCCAGTTCTCAACTCTGTACTTGGTAAACCCTGGCCAGTTGTGAACAGTAAATTCGGGGTATTTTTTGGGTAATGGGACGTGCATCAAGGGCATGACGTGACTACAGTACACTTTTTCAAAATGCATATGAGTTGCGCAGGCGATTTGCCCATGCAAAATGACATCTATGTAGAACTATGGACTAGTACATTGTGACACTTGTGACAGTCTCATGACCTTGTGACATTCTGAGTGACATCTCTGACTACCACTTTCCCCAACAATCACCCAATGTCAGCTGTGTTGCATTCTGCAGCTCCTCACAACACATCACCCCATGAAGTATGCGAAGTTGGGGGATTAGCTCCAGAGAAGTGCCCGAATTACTTCATGTCAAGCAACCTTTCTCAAGTTTCTCGCAGAGCTGGATGATTTCAAAGCACGGTGTAGGTGTCACTGTAGGTTCGGCGTCTTCATCAGAGTCATTCTCAACTATCTCACCTTGTTCAACAGCCATTTGTCACCAGACTTCAGCAACAATGGCTGCATCCCCACCTTCAAATTGATACATCCACTGTCCAACCTCTGCCTCCTCCTTTGGTGCAAGAAACTCGTCCACGGACATTGGTGTTCCAACAATTTGCTTGAGTTCTTTTAAATGCTGAATGGAATCTTCAAGGTCTTTTTCAGCAGCTATGAGCTGTGGCGATTGGTTTGATAAGGCCAGGACTTTGATTGTTAGTCCTGTCCAGTGAGTAGCTGCAGTGGTGAGTTTCCAACAGCCACTGATGCTTGGGCAACATCACCTTCAGCGTCCATGACGGCCTTAAGAGCAGGCCTCCAATGGTCATCTACATATAAACTCCCAAGGAGTTTTTGGAGCTGAGTTTTGGCATCTGGAAGTGAGATATCACTTGTAGCAAAATTGCAGAGGATACTCCAGGCTTGTGGTTCAGCATGGGTTGGGTGGGACGTTGGTGCCTGTGATGGATCAGCAGAATCTGCTTGTATTCCTGTGTGATCCCAGCAGTGTTTGATGGTTTCGGGCTTAACCATGTCCCAAGCTTCATTTGCCATAAGCATTGCCTCTTTGATGTTGATTTTGTAGATGTGATGTTCACCTGCTTCATCTAGGTCTATTGCACGTTTGCAAAATGCACGATGATACACAGCCTTAAAGCATCAGATCACACCAGCATCAAGTGGCTGGACAAACGATGTGAGCTTTAGCTTGAAAAGCACAAGTTGGATATGACGTGGCTCATAGGCAATCATGTGTCCCGAGAAGTTGTCGATAAGAAGACAGATGAAACGCTGTTGTGCACCCATCTTGATATTGAGATCCTTGACCCACCTGAATTCTGTAAGCCAGTAGTACTTTTGTGAATGTAGATCACTCACTCTTTGAATAATTCTGCTGTCATCCAAGCATTCATGTTGCGATGGTAATGGAATCCGCATGACTGTGGTGTTTTGTTACCAAAGGCCTTTGGTTTCCTTGCTTGGCCAATGTAGAAAAGTGGTAACTTTTCGCTCCTATCTGCATTTGCAGCAAGTCCGACAGTGATCCGAAACTTGTCCTTTGTTTTTCCACTCATCTGCTTTGTTGCAAGTCCTCGGTCGGGAGGGGCACTGTGAGTTGATTAGCGGTATTCAAGTTGACCTAAAGGGTAATTTATGCACAAGGCAAAGAAGCCAGTTTCATCAAAGTTAAACCGATCCTTGGGTGGAAATGTTGACAAGATCTTTTGTATGCTTACCCTCTCTGCTGCAACAGCTTCAACATCGACTGATCCAGCTTCTCCATGCCTCCAGTATTCCTTGATTTGATAGGCTTTGCAGAATGGAGCAATCCACTCTGTACCCGTAAGTCTACTCTCCTCCAGGATTTTGAACTCAACCTCAAATCTCTTTCACTTTTCCTGCAGCATTGGCCTGTTTACAACTTCTCCCTTCTCCTGCATGGATAGAACCCATAATAACAGTGCCTTCTCAACCTCTGGACTGGTGACAATGCAACTTGAAGGGCGCTTGCCGGACAGTGCATTTGGGTGTGAGTCAACACATTTCTCTAGTTCTTCACGATCCTTTAATTTTCGTGAGAGGGTTGACTGTGTGAACTCTAGAGCACCTTCTTGCCGTGTCCTGAAGTGCTCGACAACACGCTCCTGTGATACATCTGGATGAGAGTCAACAAATGCAAAGACAGTGAGCCAGTCATGCAGAGTAAGGTTTTCACATTTGCTGGATTTGATAGATTTTGCAGAGGTGGCAGGCTTGGGCATGCCATGATGAGATCTGGGCCCTCGTGGCTTCCAATTGTATGGAGCAGGTTTTGGTCGTGGTTTGCGTCTCTGTAGTTCAGCAGGCATGGTTGTGTATGCACAAACTCTGAATGAATTTCGGAATGTTCACCACTTGTAAATTCAAGTAAGAAATGTCTGATTGCCGGTGATAGTTGGCATGCCAGTGGTTAATTGTGATACAGCATGCTGACTTCTCATCAGATTTCTTCAAACCATATCATGATAGGGTCTATTGTGCCTTGTACATTACAATATATGTTCATTTGCCACTCACTTCCACCCAATTGTACCATAAGATAGCATATCATTGATGACACATCTCAGTTAAAACAGTAAATACTATGATGGTTTCCCTGCCAATTTCATTCCCACTGTTCACCCACTGGTCACTGCACTGCAAATATGCTATCTCACAACTCATATTCTATGTTTAGATGCCATGCATTATTCATTATGCAAAAAAGTGAGATTCTCCCGCATTCCTCTGTAGAATTACCCGAAAACCCATGCAATATGTAATTTATGCCCTAGTACCATATGCAGTTTGAGCAAGTGTACTGTAGCATGTCTCGGCCACCGTCCACCATGCTAACACCTTCATGTCACTCGAAATGCTTCCAGCAGCTCATCAATCCAGTGCATCCAAGCACATAGGTCAATGAGAACACGTCCTGGCTGTTGGAACCATTCTACATCAGACCCTCCATTCCGGACGACTACCAGGCTCTCGCAGATAATGAAGATTGGAAACCCATGTCTGACCTACAGACCACGTTTTACCGTTCTTTCACTCGATCTAAGGCACATCTACCATCTTCCTTCAGAGGCAAACTATGGTCCACGAAATCCAACACCGCTACCAGTGAGGCGTTCACTATTGGAGACACCGTGTGCATCTCGATGGGCAATGCCATGTATGATAGTGTTGGGATCATCGCATCTATGTGGGAGCTCAAGAGTGCCAGTGGTGAGGTGGACGATTCACAAGTAATCCAGGCCAAAGCCAACACGTTCATTTGGGTACACTGGTTTCAATGACCTGTAGAACTTCCTCGTATACATCCACGAAGGGAGCATACTGAGGTGAGTGGTAGAGCGCCACACTGTCTACTCATTTCCAACCATTCATCAAGAACGAAGTGTACTTCACCCTTGACATGGAGGCAATCATGCCACCTTCGAATATTGTCCGTCACTGCACTGTAACCGATTCACACCATAAAGAAAACTCTGTCCAATCCATACCCTGTCAAACTCTCACTTGGTAGCTTACAGGTAGAGCAATAATCTATTTTACTGTCACTTCGCTCTCGACTCTAGGAAAGGGCTTTACTATGATTTCAGTTGGAGTCAGCATAAAATGCGCGCGCTCTCGGAGTCGGATGAAGAACAGAGTAGTGGAAGATCTTGGAACGTTCCTGTAGATTCTCCAAAGTGGAAGACAACCCATACCCCAAAACATCCAAAACTAAAGAAGATCGTCGAGGACGATGAATCGTCAACATGGGACAAGGATAGTGACTACGAGTACCAGGGGCCTGCGGAGGAAGATGAAGACAGTCTCCCCACTACCATCGTCAACAATTGTGACTCGTAACCTGATACTCTCAGTGAAGTGGTCGAGGATGATCTCCCAAAAACACCGTCCTGGAAGCGTAAGTGCACAATCAGCACCCCGTCCAAATCTACCCCTCGAAAGTCTCGCTCAAACAAGCCTGCTGTCCCAACCCCCCACTCCAAAGCAGCCATCCGGAAGAGGAATAGTCACAAAGGAGCATTTGTGTGCATCCCACCTCCAGACTTGACACAAGAACACTACAAGCAGCTACAAAAATTGCCACAAGATGCATGGTTGAGAGCCATGCATGTTTTACACATGGCTGCACACCCTGACATTCTACTGTGTCGAGGAGATGAGTACAAACGTGTTTTGCACACGATAGAGGAACTCATCAAGGAAGGAAGTGGGGGATGTGTTTGTGGGTGTTTAGGTGCCTGATCTGCAACTTTCTGATAGTTGGTTCCTAGATATTTCTGGTGTTCCTGGGACGGGCAAAACAGCCACTGTCCACACTGTTGTGCAGAACTCAAGCACATGGCAGAGGAAGGGGTTGGTCTAAAATGATTCGCCTCAATCGCTACTTACAATCTCATGCAGAAAATGCTCCCATTCACCTATGTCGAAATCAATGGACTTAAAATTCCCGAAGCATCAGCGGCATATAATCTTCTCTGGGAAACTTCGATTTCGGGCCATGATATCCTTACAGATGGTCACCTCAAGGTCAGCTCCAAGGAAGCTCTAAAACGACTTAGTCACCACTTCAGTGCTGGCATCAGAGCAGGTCCAGGTGGTCATGCATGGTTAGTAGTGGTTCTCCATTGAGTGTCTGATAACTAACAATACATAACTCGGTTTCCAGTGTCATACTTATGGATGAGCTAGACCAACTTGTCATGACAAAGCAAGACGTTGTCTATAACTTTTTTAATTGGCCAACCTTGGCTGGGTCGAAGCTTATCGTGCTTGTGGTTGCAAACACAATGGACTATGGAAAGCCGGACGTTTATGCTCTGCTGAGTATGAATTTTTTTGTACAAAACTTAATTAATCAAATTTCCATTTCAGGAATTGATGAATGATGAATGATGAATGACAAACAACGAATGACAAATGACAATATACAAATGGTGATCGATAAATGTCATAGGAACACTCAAAGGGGACAAGAAAATAGAAGGGGAAGAAGGCAAAGCCCATCCTGCTAGAGTGTTGCAAGGAAGTAGTGCTGTTTTGGATGCTTATGTAATCGACTTAAAGGGTACATTGCAGTTATTATAATTTATTTGGCAAGACAATCGCTTGCTTACATAATTACCTGAAAGCGGCAACAAAAGCAGCCAATCTAATGCTTCCATACCTTTCCTCTCTATTCTAGCCACATTCCTTGGTCAAATAACAAAATGTGGTGGTAATAAAATACTATGTATTGTATGTTATATTATTTCTACTGCTTAGATAATGTGTTTTGGCATCTTAAATTTTTTGGTCTAACCAGCAGTAGAATAAAAAAAGCAAAACATATTCATATTTTTGACATACTAGACAATTGTCCTTGAGAACCCTATAATAAATCACCCTTCATATATTTATGCATTTCATATGGTGAGGGAAGATAAAATGACATATAACATATATCAGCAGAGTATAATATATCTTCACATCTATTTGTTAACACATTCACAGGTCTCTCTACAAAGAATTGAAGCTGTAGAGAACCAAATAACAATCCAACAGCATACTCCAAAAATCATGTGCACAAGTCTGAACAAGTAATACAAGTAGATAAGCATCAAAAAATCTAGCAAATAAGTGAAGTGAGAAAATTAAGCAAACAAGAGGGCACAAGAGTAGTATGGTCAAAAAATACAATCAGTGCCAGTGGAATATGTGCATGATAAGTAAGTTACTATAGAACACAAGGGGAATGGTAGAATAAGTAAGCTAACTAGATATGGGCCCTAGTAGGATTTAGATCATAGCTAAGATATGACTTTGTCAGATAAAATATGAGGCTTAGTCATGTATAAGAATGAAAGAAATAAGAGATCACAGAGTAAAAAGAAAGAAGCTGTAATAGTAAGTGTACTTCAAGTATACTTTAAGTGACATTAAACAATGACAAGATTTACTGATATCATACCTAACAGATTGAATTTCCACTCATATATTCCAGATGTCTGAGCAATGCTCTATTTATGCCAGTTGTCAAGAATGCAAGTCATAAGTAATTTATTATCTCAATACAAAGACTTGAAGTTACTGATACTATGCTTTACTTTCTCACATTTTTTGATACCTAGCCTATAGAAAACATTTTATAAATGTCCAGAACATATAGGTAAGTTTTCTTCAGATTTGAATTAACAGCTAGAATATTTGTAAGTGTGATATCTATACTCAAATATTTTGTTTGTTAGACCCAGAGGGACATACACAACACTAACAACAGCCTACAGGAAACCATTTTCATATACTGTTTAGAATGTATTGAATCCATCCTATACTTTAAAATAACCATATTGAAGCTACAATAGTATATTGAAGTCTCCTAGGTTTCCTATGAATATGGTTCTCAAGGATAGTGTCTAGTATGTCAAAAATGTGAATTATTAATAGTGAATATATTCTTCTTTTTTATTCTGACTCTACTATTGGTCTCAATCTTTTAAGATACTAAAACACATTATATGAGCAGTGGAAATGATTGCATATGTAATACATGGTATTTTACTACTGCTATGTGTATTATTTTACCAAGGGATGTCACTGGAATAGCATGTCTGAATGTGCTATGGGAGTACTAAAATATCTTGCAATGTACGGTTTAAGGTAGATTACATAATCATCCAAAACAGCGGTACTCTCCTGCAAAATGACCCAACAATAATTACCCTGCTTTCTGCAAGATTCCACCAGGATTGGCTGGTTTGTCGTCTGCCATTCGTTGTTTATTTTCCGTTGTTCGTTATTCGTCATTCGTCATTCGTTATTCGCCACTTCCTGAAATGGCAGTTTGATTGATTAACTTTCGTACAAAAGATTTCGTACTCCGCAGAGCATAAACGTCCGGCTTTCCATACCACTTGAAAATGACCAACTTGAAATGCGAGCAATGTGGTCTTCACGGTTGCGATTCTCGTCCCGTCCAGAGACATGTTCAACAAGCTGACGATCACTAGGCCTACGTGTTCTTTCAGCTCAATCACGAATTCTCCGCTCTCTGCACCAAACATCTTCTGTTCCGCTTGCAATCCGTCTCCCACCGTGCAACACCGCAATGTTCCACACCCACCCCTCCATGTCCGCCGACTTTCCTACTTCCTTCCCATCATCTATCCACATCTTGCGGATCTTTCCTTCCCGCCCACCGGCCCGTCCGTGTCTCCCATCAGCCATGAACGCGACTGAACATATATGATCTGGACCGTCGATTTCGATCATTTTATCACCACGGGAACCCTGTTTGGATTCGTCAGTGGTGTCTTCGGTTACCTCACCATAGCCGTCTCGTTTTGTCGTCTCGTCATTTCCCTTGGTCTTGCTGGATCTGGAGTCATTTTCATTCGATTCTTACTTCTCGTGAGCACTTTCCTTTTGACTATCCTTTCAATCTATTCACTTCTTCGTGCCGGTGCTCGACATAGCCTGGGAAACATGTCAACGGATGCGAGTGCAGTACAAGAACCTGAACGGACGGGGATATCGGCTCGAATGGCAACTTTGCCTCACGACACACGTATCTCCACCTCGTGACCTCGGTGCTTGTTCTCTTACTATTTTCTGTCCCTGTCATGGCGCTCGCCATTTTTCCATTTCCCTCTTAAATGGTCGAAACACAGTGGGGCCCAGACTAGGATACATTTCTCAGAAGGTTTTGCACAATATTCCATTTCGTCTTCAGCCCCATCCTTGACTTATCTCTGGACTCTCCGCTCAGCGTCAGTGACGGTCATTCAATAGTCGATATTACCCCTCTCAGGTTCGCCGGTTCCCTTGTACACTTCATATACATTACGTCCGATTCTCTGGATCCAAATGGGCTGTCATCCGTGTCGACTCGTCACCCCCACCTCGCAGTGATCGCATACCTCCATTGGGAGGGCTGATACATGCGTCAAGATTCGTTGAATTTCAAACATCCCGCCTTGACGACGATGTTCCTGGAAAGGTGGTGCCCCGGTCGTTCTGGCTCTATCCTTGGACTCACTATCGTGCCTCCTTATTTGCCATCGCGCCATTCTTTAGGGCATCGCTGGGATCTAGTCCAAACCATATCCTTGAAAAGGTCAAAAAAGGCCGCGTACAGCAGGCCTCAAACCCAACGAAGGCCTCGTCGAGAGTGTATATGCGACCCGCGGGCAGACGCAAGGTTGATGTCTGAGCAAAGGCCGATTCGGACTCTATTTGGAGTCGGTTATTGGAAGTAGCTGCACGAGCTGAAAACGTCCACGTCGCAGCGAGGGTCAGACATGTCCCCTGGACAAAGGGACCCCGGGTGCGATAGTCTGCTCAATGCAGTGACGCAGCGACCGGAAGACTTGGCCTCGCTAGCCAAAATCCGGGGGGCATGGCCAAGGCTGAGTGAAGTGGGAGGCTGAGAACGCTCCGAGGAAGGCCGGATGGGGGAGTGGACACGGGACGCTGCAGGAAAAAGCAAGAGTGTCATATTCTCTCGACAAAGGACTGCTATGCCTTCTTCTCAGATGGACGGAAGACTTCTTCCGCGAACGATGCGCACAGGCTGCCGCGCTTGTCAGTTCCATTTGGGGTCGGAGCCTGGAGCTGGAGAAGAGGGTGGACGTAGCTAAGAGATAGGAGTGAGAGTATCGCAACGTTCGAGACATTCTGTGAGGTACCTCTGTTCTTTGACTGAGCGATCTGGACTAGTATGGGCTCACTAATATCATGGACTGTGTCAAGACTTTGCAGGCTAGCGTGGCCTGATTGAAAAGGATTGCTGGAGCTCCTGCGAGAAAGGACCCGAGGGACTTGGACGAACCTGCGCAAGTTCGCGGGTTTGTGGTTTTTTCGTATAACAGCGGAACATAAGTCCCTCCAAGCCGAGACATGGAAACTTTTCCAGGCGCAACAACTTAGCATCCTCCGGTGAAATTATTTGCGTCAAAGTCCTCTTGTTCCAGAGCGAGATGAAAGCTCTGATCCAGGATCTCTAGACCCGTGGAGGTGGTTGGAGGTGGTAGCAAGGAAAAAAAAAAAAATTCGTAACCCAAGTCCACCATCGATTCTTGAAGATCCTGATAGTGTCGATCAAAACGATCTGGAGACCATGCCTAATCGACACCTTACTGTTCGGATCCTGACTTTGACAAACCAATGTTTTCTTTTTTTGTGCGTGTGGGATCCATGGTGGGGCACCAGTACTAGTTTAAACGCGTTAAAGAGGTACGTATTGTTCGACAGTCATGTTCAGGCATTTTTTTACAATCTCATCTAGGATCTTGAGAGACACGTACAAAACACCTTAGTCGTATCCAAGAAGCCCTGTGTAATGGGTAGTTGCTTTTTCTACCTCGTCTGCGTATTGGTCACGACTCTTCGTAGTTGCAGGCATCGCAGGAGGATCACTAGATGCACTAGTGGTTCGTCATCTAATTGTCTGGTAAGCTATCCCATGGATTCACTTACTATCTTATAATGCAGCGGTGGAGTTGGAAGCGCTCGCTCTACATCCAGAATTCCGTAGTTCAACCGGTTTTCACTACCTCCAATTTGCCATTATTGAATGTGTTTGACCGTCACTGACGACCACTAACAGGTTTATTGATTTGGCTTCCCTTGTTGCTTCATCTCCGCAAGAGACCAAAGGCATTCTGATGTATGCGGGATCGTCGTGCTGAGCGTCATGTCCTTACTTCACTGATGATCAATTTGTCGCAATGGAGGTTTGGACATCGTTGCTGAGTTATTTACCAGCCGCACTATCAACAGGATAAGCCTGGCTGGAATACCCTTTCACTGGCAACTAATGAGTAGCCATACGAATCCTAAGTTCGGAATCCATGCTCCTGACCCGCGACAAAACATAAAATTGGTAGTTACGCATATTCTCGATGTACTGTGTCGCATTGTTAGTTCTGCGGCATTCACTGGTATGATCATGGCATTTGCATGATCGGGAGTCGCTCGAATGAGTTTGTTGTAGGTTGTTTGACACTGCTCTCGGTCGGGTTGGACGATATCACTAAATTGTTCTACGTTCAACGTAACCCAGTTCCTATCCATAAACCCTCTCGCTTAAATTCTTGCTATGCAGATCGACAACGTCAGAGAGAGATTCGGACGGTTCCGAATTCTTGTTATCGGCCGGTCCAACGCTGGCAAGACGACACTTCTCAAACAAATTTGTAACTCGACGGAGGACCCAGAGATCTATGACGGAGAGGGGAGAAAGGTGTGTTCGCGTGTCAGCCTAGGGTTTTGGTCTTGGATACACTAATGGTTGACGATCAGGTCGATCTAGCACAGATTGAAGGGTCTGCCGAAGTAAGGACCAGATTTACCACCAGAATCCCAACCATCTCACATATCCCAAGCGGGGGAAGCACGACATCGAGAATGAGATGGTCTTCCGAAGCAATCCTAATTTTGTCTTTCACAACTCTTGTAGCTTTGAAGCCGGCAGTGTAGACGAGTTTAACAAGATGAAGAATTTTGTCGCCGAGTGTACTAAGACAACATTCCTCAAGAAACGTATCCATGCTATATGGTAAGAAAACAAGGAACTGGTTACAATGTACTGATTGTAACCTATGGTGGAATAGGTACTGTATCCCAATGGATCAACAGCACCGTGCCATCTTGACTGCGGAGGAAAGGTTTTTTGATGAATGTGAAACAGGAAATGGTAAGATCTTAACTCTGGTTTTGGATTCCCATTCATTGAGCAAACACAGTGCCTGTTGTGGTTGTGTTCACGAAATGTGATGCATTGCAGGTATTTGCTGCAGCTACTTTAACAGCTGAGGAAAAGGAACTGCCTTGGGAGGAAAGACTTTCAAGGATAAATGAATATGCTGAAAGGATGCTGAGACAGAATACAATCTGGGAAAGATTGCAAACAAGGAAAAACCCACCAAAAGTATATGCTGAAACCAAGGGTTTGTACAGATATGATGACTGGAGACATGTATCACTATGTGACATGCTTTGCAGATATGAACAAGTGCAATGAAGGGTGTAAAATTGTGTTGGAAAGGACTGTAGCTGCATTGGATGATGAAGCTTTGGAGATGCTTTTGGTGACCACTCAAAATGCAAACATCATGCACTTGATTGGATGTGCTGTGGACAGGTATGTCACTCTACTATTGTTATGCTTGCTCCGGGTAGGACCAAGCGATGACTCGTACAACGAGGGTCACTGCGCAGCTGCGATACCTCAAACAACCACTGCGAGTCCACTAGTTGTAAAGAGGGCAAGGGGACCTCCAAGTCTTTCTGGAGGGAGTCAAAGGTTTGAAGGTTCGAAGGTGCTTGGAGCTTGGGACAAGCGATCAAGGAATCGAGGGGATACAAGACAAGGTTTATTGTCGAGTAGATCTAAGCTAAGGTTACAAGTTGAGAGTCATAGGCTTATATACTGTCAAAGGGGGATCCGAATGAAGAGCAGAACTGACACAATAGGATCGAAAAGGAAGGAGACGCGTCATCAGTATGCGATGGAAGCGGGTCCTGACGAAGGAAGAATGACTAAAGTACTGCGGATACGATCAGAGTGGTGGGATTAGTAAGCCAATGGTGATAAGGTCTTAACGGGGCTTAGACAGCTAAGACACGAGTCCAAGGGAAACTATGGAGCGAAGGGAGGTGAAGCGACATGGGACGAGACAACAACAAGAAATTGTAACATTACCCCCGCACTAGGGTCGATGAACCATCAGAAGACTATTAGTAAAGACTCCTGAACTCCCCAGAGGGACTTCCAGTGATGTTGGAATATCCGAAAGAGTCAGTGGGATCCTCGAAATCGAGGTCGGGGGAGGGGGAACGACTAGGGTTGGAGCGTCTGTTCCGACGAGAGTGGCCACGAGGAGGGGGAATAGGGCGTATGGAGCGCCGAGAGGAGCGGGTACCTGCAGAGGAGGAGGAGGAGGAGGACGAGAGTCTAATGGGAGGGGGAGGGGATCGATGGTGCCAAAGGTTGGTGGGTCGTGAGGAGATCCGATTAGCGAGTGGAGTGCGAGCCGGCTGCCTGGGACAATGTCGTTGATTGTGTCCTGGGGCATCAACGAGACAGAATGGACATTGGTAGAGGGAGCAATGGATCCTCTGATGCCCGAGTCGGTGGCAGGAGAAGCACGCCTGGCTGTATAAAGGGTTGTTAGGGTGGAGGGGAACGGCTCCGGACATAGAGGCATGGATCCGTTCGGCAGCGGTAAGGGCGTCGATCTCCGCTTGTTCCAGCGGGGAGGATGAGGCAGAGGGGGTGGATGGTACGGATGGGGGAGAGATTCGTTCGACCAGAGTGGGGGATTGAGCAGACATGGGAGTGGGGAATGCGGGATCAGGAAAGGGGTCCTCCCGATAGGTCATAGCGATGCGGCGAGCAGTGGACTCTCGTTCGTACCTGTCCACGTCCTTGAAGAATTCCAACCCTTGGAGTTGATACAAGGCATTCTGCAAATGGTGCCTCAGGCGGAGTTGGGCGCGATTGATCTCTTCAGAGACCTCCATTGGTCCGACAAGGTGAGGGACGAGAAGGCACAGCCTTTCGTTCTGCAGATACGATAAGTATAGACTCTCGAAAAGAGAGCGGTCGTCCATATGGTTGGTCAGGGGTATGGCCATTCTTGGGTTGATGATCATAGCGTGTAGCTCGTCTAGGTAGACACCATTGGCGTCCTCGTTCCATACTAGGTCATGGGCGTGCAGGGGTACGTCAACTGCCACTACAGCAGGAAGAGGAGGGCTAGCAGAAATAGAAGGACGAGGAAAGGAGGGAGGGAGTGATCCCCATCCGGCATCAGCGTCGACAGAAGAAGATCGAGAAGAGGGTCTTGAGGTTGCTGTGACGG
>JBBPUM010000150.1:0-27224 GCA_038094695.1 Chiua aff. virens
GTGTGCGTTTTAGTGCATATCTCGTCTCCGGCACGCCTCCATCGGCGCTATCATCCCATGCGATCCTCGCGGTACTCGAACCTGAGGACACAGAGGAACGTATTCGGCCTGATGAGATGCTGTTTACTAAACTGGGGGTGCTGCGTAGCGTAGCCCTCAAGATCAAGGAGAGCGCGGCGAACGAGCGTCCTGCGATTTCACGTCCAGCGCGCGATGCACGGGAGGTTCTGAGAGAGATGGCAGCGGATGGCGAGGAGAGTCTGGTAGGAGTATTCTGAACGAGTTCAGAGCCAGTCATGTGCGGTATGACCCGATCCAAAGACAACGAATGAGCGATGGAGTGGCATGGTTTTTCGGGTGTTTTGTGCAACCGACCGAGGTGTCAGCAAGCCTTTCAGCTTCGAGGTGAAGGGGATAACCTTGCAACGTTTACCTTGAATATAGGTAAGCATACAAACGAACTGAGTTACCTGGTGGGGGTCTTAGAGTGAAAGTATACGCTGCAGTGTATGTATGTGCATCCGAGTCTATGGAGATCGATTGCTCTGCTCCAAGCTGCTCTCTTCCGTCCTTGCTTCGGGTCAGCCCGGGTCAGCTAGTATTCGTCCTCTATGGTCAATTGATAGTCTTTCTTGTCACCGAACCCGATATTTGACGAATCCAACAAGTCGTAGAGGGGCAAGGTTGGTGGACAATCACTGCGGAAAGACTGAATTTTTGAGATGATTGTCTCTGCGGTAGGCTGCTGCTCGATCAGGTCCCAGTCAAATCGTCGATCAGGCGATCGAGACGCGGGTCTTCCTCGAATCTGACCCCTTGCTAACCGGAGCACAATCACAGACAATAAACGAATAATAATAATAACAATATACATCGAGAAGCACGCATATGCAGTCCAGGTTGTCACTTAGAACCTCGCGGTGCGTTGGTTTAGATTGTTTATAGGTTGTTCGAGCTCCCAGTGGACACATCGGTCTTCAAGGTTGACCCTCAAAAGTCCACCTTGTCGACCATCTCTTCCGGTATATAAATTAGTTGGCTCGATGAGGACCATTTTCCGGCCTTGCCACAGCGGAGTAAAGGTGGAATCATCGCATACAGAGTCACTGTTCTTTTCAGCGGTTCTCTTGATCACGTTGTTTCCTCAGTGGTTGCGGCTTGTTTAGTGCAGCTTAGTCTCGGTTTCTCGCGTTTCAAGGTCCCTGCCGCTTGCTTGTTGCACCTTCTTTCTCATTAATTAGCAGCAATCCCACTCGCCCCGATTGCCTCATCCGATCAAAAGATACATCCCGATGTCATCAGTAGGCTAAGTATTATCGACGAGGTACACAATGGTCATTGGTGTGATCGACAGATGCAAAGTATACCGGCCCGATGTACAGCTGATCGAACATGGTCATTAGTGACGATGCGTCCGTTGATGGCTTCCACGATGTGGAACAAGCGGGCAATAATGGTAATCCAATATGGTGCCCATCGATCATTCCGACTGCTTTGATACATCAACAGTAAATAGGATCTCATGCGGATCTGTCTCAACGACATGTTGGTACTAGTCTTAGATACATCCGGTATCGAACAAAAGGTTGTGTTGTGTGCGGTGTACGTGACATGGGAGGGAAATAGCCTACTCTTGGGGTTAGTGCCCCTACTAGTACACTCCTTCAATTGATCAACACACTCTTACTCTGGCGGGGATCCAGTAAAGTCTGCAAGATTACCTCAGTTTTCGCGCTGTCTCTTGTGAGTTGAGGGTGCACATACACTCCTGTCTGTACTCCGCGCCATAGTTTCAATACGACGTGGTTCTGGAGTCGGTAGATCAGTATGGTTGGAGTGCACGACCAAACCTTGTGAACTACCTTTCATTAGCCTGGCTGCCACCATCAGAATTCTGCCCACCCTCAATAGTAACCTGGTTGAGAGGCGGTGATGATCTATCAGCTTTAGAATCATCATATAGTGGCCAGGACTTTATTGACTGATGCAGGGGCAGAGATGGCGGATAATCATCCAGGAATTGCTCGATATGGGTTATGATAGCTTCCGCAGAGGGTCGTTCCTTCATGGATGACCAGCAATGCTGGATCAAGTTCCAGTGCGAGTCATCAATTTGACGGGACTCTGGCCGTCTCGGCTGATCACCTCTTGCTAACCGCAAGACGATGGCCGGCTCTTGCCGGATTTCTGACCATGGTTGTTTACCGGACAACACCTCCATGAATGTCAGTGTAAACCTAGTTTTCATACTCAATGAACTGACCTGGACAGCAACACAACCAAAAGAGTATATATCACTTTTAGGTGTGTGATTGAAGGTGTCTTCAATATTAACTTGCTCTGGCGCAACCCAGCGCAGGGCACCAGGTCGTGCAGTGGATCTTTGGAGATAAGAAAGTGCTTCTGGAATATTCCCTATCAACGAAGCATATCCAAAGTCGGTTAATCGCGCAGTGAGATCAGCATCAAGAAGCACATTGCTCTGTCCATTGGTCAGAAATGGGAATTTCAGGAGTAAACTTAGTGCTCGACTCACAGAGTTTAGGTCGCCATGGACAATTGGAATACAATGCACTGACACACATCATCTGTAACCCTTGACTTTCAGGATGTACAATAGTTACTCACAGTGCTGTACCCCATTTGCAATATCCAATAGCTGTCAAGCACAATCAAAAGGGACAAGGGACTAATATCCAAAATATCACACACAAGCTGAAGTCTGTGGCCAATAAGCAAATGATTGTCACATTTTGTCAAGAGTTCATCCAAGGATTTGTTAGGCATCCACAACGAGACCAATGACATTGAACCCAACATTCCGAACCCATATGCAATTCCTAGAAAGGGGACAATGTTTCGGTGCTCGAGTCTCCTCCAAATACCAAGCTCCCGGTGGAACATCTATAGGTTCATGTCCATTTAATGGTCAAGTATGAAATACAAAACAGGAAAGTACCTTGAGGGAGTGTTCACTTGTAGATCCATTTTCTGTCATTCTGAACCAAAGTGCCTTGACTGCAACCTGAAGGAAATGTCAAAAACAGGTGGGACCACTAATTGCTTGCAAACCTCCTTAGATGAGCTATCATAATACCAGCATCTATAGACATCACCAAAGCCTCCACCAGCAATAAAGCTATCATCCTTCTTGACAATATATGGTGTGAGATCTGGGGGTGGGGGACAATTGATGCTACATGAATTGTTCAATTGGGTCAGAATATCATGATTTAGAGATGAAATACATGAAGCTGGATCCTGGATATATTTGAAGCTGTTCCACTTGCGGAGAACAGTGTAAATTGGACGGTATGATGGGGTCAAATATGTACTCTTCTTGAGTAAGTGAAATGTCTGGGGAAACACTAGTAGATTTCAGATCAGGCCACTCAGCCATGTCTGCACTCGAAGACTCTTCAGAAAGCGGAGGGCGTGTACCGGGTGCCGAGGAGGAGCTGGCGTTTGTTATACGCGACTAGATAGATGTGAGCAGGAAACAGGAGAGCATCAGTTGTAGATATTCACAAATTGAGGGAATGAGTAATCGAGAGCGTGCTCTGATTCGGAGTCAGGTTGCATGCGAGTATAGGGTGGAGGTGGCTGAACGAAAAGGGACTGTATGGGAGGCGGTGCCTGTGCAGTGAAGTAGACGCTCAGACAAGTTCGAAGCACGTCCGAGAACATACCTGCCACAGACATATGTTTCCGTCCTCTGTTGCCGATACTATAGATTCACCAGACGGAGAGAAGGAAATCGCCCGCACAAGTTGAGTATGCTGCAGGCATCTCATGGAAGCGCCTGTGGTCGTGTCCCAAAAGCGAACGGTTTTATCCCAAGATGCGCTCGCGAGCGTAAGTCCATTTGGGGAAAGGGAGAGGGAGAATATACGGTCGGTGTGACCTGTCCACGCATCTCCGATTTGCTGACCAGTGGCTGAATCCCAACAGCGAATCGTGCCGACAAAGCCACGGCAGAGAAGATCACTGCACCATCGTGTGACCACAAAAGACTCCAAATTCCATCTAGATCTCCTTCGAGTGGACGGAGAATGCGAGTGCCGGTTGTGACGTCATACACGGAAATACCATACTTGCCACATGCGAGTTTGCTTCCGTCGGGAGAGAAACAGAGCGAAAAGACGCCGACGTGAATGGTGTTAACCTGTGTCCCATCCAAGGTGTAAATTCCCACACTTCTCCCACCAACTGCGACAAATCGATCGTCCGGAGAGAGCAAATTCGTACCATTCTGATGCATGAGGCCATTGACAGACAAGTCTGTGTGATTCCACGTCCCATACTCGAACATTTTTCCAGCCAGCGCTAAGGACCTTCGTGTCGTCTCTCGTCACTGCAATTCCGCCGGCCTGGAGATGATCATGCATCATTGAAAGCCCCTCTTGCTCCCCACCTTCCACATTCCAGATCTTCACAGTTCCATCCCAAGAACTGGTAAGAACGCGCCTTCCATCGCCAAAATGTGCGAGCGCTTCGATACGCCTCGTATGTGCCGAAATCACTTTTTCTGGCGACAGGTCGCCCGAGGGCCCCGAGTAGTGAAGGGCAATATTTGCCACGCTAGTGTTCTGGGGGTTGGTCAAGTTATTCATTCGAGGTGCGTGGCGAGAAAAAACTAATGGGGGAAATGATGAGGACTCCTGGAAGCCTGTATACAGCTTATAAGCACAGTCAACGAGGCAGGCATGCGGCCACAATCCCACGACAATGTAACCGCTCTCGCTCTCTCAATCGCCCATCCTGTTATTCAGGGATCTCCCACCTCTCACGTATTTGAAAATTGACCTCTATCCAGTAGTGTTCCAGCCTGCTTCCTTTTGAAGAACGGGCCAGTCACATGGATATGGATACAATGAGTCGGTTACCGGTATGGTCCCCCACCTTATTGATATTCCCCATATTCGGGTTCTGACAACTCGACTGATCTGATCCTTCTAAGATCTCCGTCACCTTTGTTGTCCCTCATCGTTGTCAACTCTCTGCGTAACCCCTTCGACTCATCAATTACACTTTGTTCATTTTTCAACCTCACTGTACACAGCACTCACGCATACCTCCAGGTTTCTCTCTGAAAAGAGTCAAGAATTTCTCATACTCACCTCGCAGGACCGAGTCAGACGACCAACAAGACAGTTCCGCGACTCTGTTTCGTCGTGCCTCGTGCCGCCGGACGCTCTGCGGACGGCCTTGGAGCAGGTGTAGATGGCGGTAGCCTGTTTGAAGCGCCCGCTGGAGCGAGGCAGAGGTTCCAGCGAGCTTTTTGTTGGCGCTGTCCCGTTCGGTTCACAATGCGTTCCGTGGCACTCACGAAGGTCAGACATTTGTTTTCGTTCATTCAATTGATGTTGACCTCACGCGTGCAGTCGCTCAGACCGTGACAAGTGAGCTGTCTTTTTTCTTAATCATGTGGTCGTCTCAACATATTGCGTGTGGGTTTCAGTAGGCACGCCTCCGTTGGCATTTTCGAAGTGGGAATACTGCGGCTTGTGACCCTCAGCGTCGAAGAGAGAACAGCGAATGAGCCTCCTGCAATTTGTGCCGTCCCCAGGCTGAAGCCCATTGCAAGGTCACAACTACCTTTTCCTTCGTAGAACAAGATTTTAAAGCAACATTAGTTACGCTTTTGAGGTGAGGTGGTCAACATCTCACGATTATTGTGGGCCTTGATTCAACTTGTGTCCATAATTCATGGAAGCAACCGTCCTTCGATCGACAGATAGTAATATACGATTTTAAGTTACATGGCAGAAGGACAAGGAGGGGGACATGGTTCTTGATCTCGATGAAGCCTAGAAGATGTATGACACAGCTTCCTCAGCTTACACGCCGTCTCTTGTGTGGGCGGTCGGCGCCATACGCCTCTTGCGTCATCACCCTGAACGGCTCTTTCGCCTTACGTCCCGATGGGGCACAAGCAAGATCATTGGTGCGCCGCACCCCACTGACACCGTCTGAGTGTGACAGCGTGTCTGTGACAGTCGGTATCATACTGCCATCACCATCCTCTGATTCATCCGTCGAGCCATAATATGAGTGATAAAGACTGAACAGAAAGATGGACGACATGTACCATCGAGACGACGGACAAACCGAAGCTGCTCTTGAGGACGGTTTGAGAAGAGTGCGTGGTAAAGCTTTGCTGTGTCCTCGGCGCTCAAGCTATGCACCCCTTTGTCGTTCTCACGCATCACACTCTCTGGCCAGTTGACGATCGTATATCCCCGCTCGCGCAACTTTTCCTCCAGAGTAGACCATGGCAGTCGATCTTCAGGAACTTGGAATCCAATTTCTCCTGCACATGCATTTGGTCAGCGAAGATTCGGCTACAACCCTCGATTGAATGCTCTCACGAAGCATGCAGACCAGTTGCTTTTTGATTTTACCGATCTTGCGAGTCTTACGAAGATTGTTGCTTGATGCTGAGCAAAACACAGAGGTAGATGGTTCAACTAGTGCTGGAGGCCTGTCGCAGAAATTGCAATAAGTTTCAAGTCAGATTAGAACACGGATACTTAGAGAGCATGAGATTGACTGGCGTGTCATCCACCCACAAGGAGATCCACACATAAAAATATACTCACATCAGGCGTTGACAAGACTGGACTATGTTTGCCAGCTCAGTCCCGGAAGCATTGGGTAGATGTGCAAGAACGAGATCGAGCGGAAGATATAGTTTTTGTGAAGAAGCGAGATCCATCTACAAGGAATAAGTTAGTAGGATTCGATGGACCACAGACGGGGTAATTCTAACGAGTTGGCGTATCTGCGATTCAAATATGCGTTGGCGTTCTTCCGGACTGATGGAGCGATCCAAGAGGATGGATCGCAAATCAGGCCATTCTGCGACTGCTTGACATGACCTGGATGTACTATCCAAATCCGAATTCGCATTCTCAGAAAGAAGTATATTGGGTTCCGAGGAGGAGCTGACGTTTGTTGTATGCGACTTGACAAATGTGAGCAGGGAACGAGAAGAGCTCACAAGCAGTGGATACCTACAAGTTGAGGGAATAAGTAATCGAGAGCCAGTGCTGATTCGGAGTCGGACTGTATGCGGGGTGGAGGTGGTTGGACGAAGAGGGATCCCAAGCGATATGGTACCTATGCAGTGAAGAGAACGCTCAGACGGGTTTGAAGTATACTCGAGGAGCATACCTGCCACAGATAGAGCTTTCCATCAGTTGTCGTCGATACCATGAAATCTCCAGATGGAGAGAAAGAAACCGTGGTCACGGAGTCAGGATGTTGCATACCTCCAATGCAAACGCCCGTGGCTGTGTCCCAGAAGCGAACAGTTCTATCCCAAGATGCGCTCGCGAGTGTGAGTCCGTCCGGGGAAAGGGAAAGGGAGTATACAGAGTCACTGTGACAGGTCCACACATCACCGATTTGTTGATCGGCAGCTGAATCCCAACAGCGAATCGTCTTGTCAACAGAGCCAGAGAAAATCCTGGCACCATCGTGTGACCACAAAACACTGTAGACGCAATCTTGATGTCCTTCGAGTGGACCGAGGATGCGAGTGCCAGTCGTGACGTCATAAACGGAAATGTCATTCTTGCCACATGCAAGTTTGCTTCCGTCGGGAGAGAAACAGAGCGAGAAGACGTCGACGTGAATGGTGTTAACCAGTGTCCCCTCCAGAGTGTAAATTCCCACGGTGTCCCCGCCAACTGCCAGAAATCGATCGTCTGGGGAGAGAGCGAGTCCGCTTATACACCCATGATGAATCCATTCCTTGACGAGTCGGTGCGATTCCACGTCCCATATTTTGACATCCCCACCCCAGCCAGCGCTGATGACCTTCGTGCCACCTCTCGTCACTGCAATTCCCTGAATTTCCTCATGCGTCATTGAAGGTCCCTCTTGCTTCCCCTCTTCCACATTCCAGATCTTCGCTGTTTCATCATCAGAGGCGGTGACAACATGTCTTCCATCGCCAAAATACGCGAGCACCCGGACACTGCTATTATCTACTGAAACCACTCGATTTGGATATAACAGGCCGAGGTTATCAGAGCGATGACAGGCGATATTTGACACGGTAGTATTCTGGGGGATGGTTGAGCTATTCATTTGAGGTATGTGGTGAAAAGACTGATGGAGGAAAGTGATGAAGACTCCTTGGAAAGTCACTGTGTGTATAGATAGCCATCACGTAAACATGCACCCACTGACACAGCAACTCTCCTAAGCCACCACCGGCAGGCATGCCTACCCTCCGCGCGTGCCTCGCTATGCCGAAGTCAGATCCGCTATTCCATATGTCCCGTCCCATGGCCACTGGCATAGACCAGTCCAATTTGGGTGGCAGCGAAAATAGAACTGGAGTGTAGTCCTTAGTAACTTGAACGACTTCCCTATTCAGCCCTTGGATTACGAAGGACACTCAAAACGGATGTTGCGCACCGTCAAGGCGTCACGCAGGGCCTGGGCTCGAATGAAATTCTGGGCATCGTCTGCCTCGAAGGCCCCTTGCTAGACATCAAAATGCGCCAATGTCCAGACTCCGTAGCGTTTGGGAACCGGTTCCAGCCACACTTGGCCAAGATCCTTGCACCGACTTGGAGTGGGCTGGTGGATGCGGAAGAATTTCTGAGCGAGGCAGTGATGCGGGGCGTGCAAGCTGTTGTTCAAGGTGTCCATTTAGGGCCAATCGTCCCAATTTTGCAGCATACGATGATCTCACCTGATGCGTATACTCGTCAAGGCGTGTGCCTCATGTCGTTGGATATCATGTCTGTGTCATCTCTTTTTCTTGACAATTTCTGACGACCTTTGCAGGGAGAGCATGACGGACACGCAGTGCAAAGGCCACGAGAGCGAGATCGTCCGGCCTCGCTTGTGGACAACGATGGGGCGTCAGGACGGTTGCTGCCAAGGCGTTTGATGCCCTCCAAGATCAGAGAGATCGACTAGACGATACCAACGCTCCTAGAAGCGCTCCGTCGGCCTGACGAGAATTCTGGCATGGCAGTGCAAGCCTTACGCGAGGTCGTGTCCGTGAATTGCAGTTCGCGAGACCAAATGCGCGTTTGTGGCGCTAGGTCCGTACGCCGATAGTGTTAATTCCGACGTTGATCGCGACGCCGATGACAGTATTCAATGCGCGAGCCCTTGCGTTGCTCGTCACGATGGCTGGCAACGCGCTCAGCCAGCAGTTGATGGTCATCCTAAGCGCATTCAAGTTAGTCAAGGCGATTGAGCACAGGGACGAAGAATTACGGATGCCTTGAAGGAGACGTTGCGTGCGTTGCTTGGGTCGATCGAGGACCAGGAAGCACTGAATATGTTGATGCTGTGGCTGCTCGGTACGTGCGAGTTGTTTTTGTTGAATTCTTGTTTGACTCGGACACGCAGGGTCAAGTGTGACGCGTCCGAGTTCAATTCATCCTTATACCGAGTGGACTGGGTTCGACAGTTCGTCCCGCCACTCGACGATATGGACGTCGACGTTCACACTGCGGCGTGGAAGGTGTTCGACACGTTCGTCAAGTCAGTGCCCAAGGACGAAGTGGAGCAATTAGTCGCTCCCCTTCGTCGGACGATCGAGGGGACAGGAGCACCAGGCCCGAGTTCGACTTATCCAAGGGCGTGGTACCTACCGTGCCTGTTGTCATTGTCGGTCTCACCACAGGTAGCAATGACCAACGTGAGAATGCAGCGGTGCATGGTGGGATGAGTGACAAGGCCAGGGAGAGTTATGTCGAGTTGGTTCACGAGGCGTTCCGCGGGACACGTGAAGGTTAGTCGTTGGTTTTCGCTCATTCGACTGATGGCAGCGGATGGCGAGGAGAGTCTGGTAGGGGTATTCTGAACGAGGTCGGAGTCAGTCATGTTCGGTACTATGGGTCAATACGAAGAGAGGCCCAGGACTCGTGTGATGACAACGAATGAGTTATCTTGTGATACAATGGCATGGTATTCTCCTCTCGCTTCCTTGCACCTCCCCACCACTCCCGGTTGCAGCCTAGCGACACCCTCGCTCTCCGTCTCACTCGTTCATTGCGCTCCGCTCTAGCATGCTCAGGCATTTGCCCGAGCCTAGCCCAACCCACGCAGTTCAACTCCCCTGTCGCGACAGTGCTTCGGGCCAGGAGCCCTTCGTGGGCTTCGCCCACCTCTCTAGCTAATAACTCGTCCGGTGCCTATGTTTCTTCTCCCTCCCTTCTCCCAGCCACGGAAACGAGCAGAATGCCCAGAGTCAACATTGTGCAATCCAGATCAGAGACGAACGAGCTTCATGATATCATGTCCATCCATCAGGTCCGTGGTATGTCTGGCAATGATCATCCTACCCACACAGCTCAGATGGCAGACTTATGATGAACCAATATTAGCCCCTGTCCACTGAGGTTGTCAAGAACCGCGAAAACAGTACTTGAAGGGTAGTCAATCATGGATCCGAAGTGTGCAGACATTCCTTTCGCCTTTTCAACCTCACTCGCGGTACAGGACCAAGTCAGTCGGTCTCCAGGCCAGTGGTGGGGCTACCCACTTTGTGCCGCAGGGGTGAGGCGAGACGAGGACCCACTATGAGAAACTCGAAAGTGGCAAGGTAGTTGACAGACTGCCGGCCGCACAGATGGCCTCAGAGAAGGTGTAGAGGGCATTGTAGCCCGCCGGAGCAAGGCAGAGATTGTAGCAGTTTTTTTGTTGGAGATGTCTCGTTTGGTTCATGAGGTGTTCTGTGGGACGCGCAAAGGTTAGACTTTTCCTTTTTTTTCGTTCATTCGATTGACGTGGACTTCGCGCACCCAATCACTCAGATCGGTATCAAGTGAATTGTCTTTTTTCTTGGTCGATTTACGCGGTTCTGAAGTTGAAGCCCTTCGCAAATTCATGACTACCTCTTCCTTTGGAGAATGAGATTTCAAGACGTGGCCATGCTTTTGAGGTGAGGTAATTAACACACTGTGGTCACCGTGGATCTTGATTCGAGTTGTTAGTAGGGATTTCGATTATCTTGACGCATGCCAGGAAGGGGGAAGTAACCTGACTGCGCTCGTCATGTTTTTGTTTCCATACTTCACGGAAGTACCCGCCCTTCGATTGACAGATAAGTAGTAATACACGGTTCCAAGTCACATAATAGAAAGATGCAAAGGGGGGGACATGATTCTCGATTCCAATGAAACTGGAAGATGTGCGACACAACTTCCTCAGTTTACACGCCGTCTCTTGGGTGGGCGGTCCTGGGAGCCATACGCTTCTTGCGTCGTCACCCTGAATGGTTCTTTCGCCTTACGTCCTGATGGGACACACACAAGATCATTCATACGCCGCACCCCTCTGGCTCCATTTGAGTGGGACAACGTGTCTGTGACAATCGGCATCACACTGCCATTATCATCTTCTAATTCATCTGTAGAATCTTAATATAAGCGAAACGGACTGGACAGAAAAACGGACGACATGTACCGTCCAGGCGATGGGCAAAACGGAGCCGCTCATGAGGTTGGTTTAAGAAAAGTGCACAGTAAAGCTTGGCCGCATCCTCAGCGCTCAAGCTATGCACCCCTTTATCATTCTCACGAACCACTCCCTCGGGCCAGTTGACGATCGTATACCCCCGCTCGTGCAACTTTTCTTCCAGAGTAGACCACGGCAGTCGATCCTCGGGAACCTGGAATCCAATTTCGCCTACACGTGCGTTTGGTCAGCGAGGACTCAGCTACGACCTGGAATTAAACGCTCTCACGAAGCATGCGGACCAGCTGCTCTTTGATTTTATTGATCTTGCGAGTCTTGCGGAGATGGTTGCTTGATGTCGAACGAAACATGGAGTTAGATGGTTCAGCTTGTGTTGCAGGCCTGTAACAGAGATCACGACAAGTTTTGGATCAGACTAGACACGAATACTTGGAGAACAAGAGGTCCACGAGAGGATCCACGCATAGAAACGTACTCACATCGGGTGTTGACAAGACTGAGTTATATTCGTCAGCTCAGTCCTAGAAACATTGGGTAGATGTGCGAGAATGAGATCGAGCGGAAAATGTAACCTGTGTGAAGAGGCGAGATCCATCTACAAGGAATAATCAGTAAGATTCGATGGACCACAGAGGATGATTCGAACAAGCTGGCATATCCACGATTCAAATACGTGTTGGCGTTCCTCCGGGCTGAGAGAGCCATCCGAGAGGATGGATCGCAAATCAGGCCATTGGGCGACTCCCTGACTTACACTGGGCACACTGCCCGAATTCGAATTCGCGTCCTCAGAAAGTGGAAGATGTGTGCTGGATACCGAAGAGCTGGCGTTTGTTGTACACAACTTGACGAACGTGAACAAGAAGCAAAAGATCACCAATGATAGCTACTCACAAATTGAGGGGATGAGTGATCGAGAGCCAGTTCTGGTTCGGAGTTGGGCTGTACGCGAGTATAGGGTCGATGAATGAAAAGGGATTGCATGCGACGCGGTGCCTACACAGTGAAGAGAACACTCAGATGGGTCTGAAGCATATATTTGAGAACATACCTGCCACAGATATAGCTTTCCATCCCTTGCCGTCGATGCCACGGAATCCCCAGATGGAGAGAAGGAAACTGCGTGCACGGAATCGGAATGTTGTAGATATCCGATGGAAGCACCCGTGGCTGTGTCCCAGAAGCGAACAGTTCTCTCCCCAGATGCGCTCGCGAGTACGGATCCGTCTGGGGAAAGGGAGAGGAAGTGTACCCAGTCGGTGTGACCTGTCCATGCATCTCCGATTTGTTGACCTGTGGCTGAATCCCAACAGCGAATTGTCTTGTCCCATGAGCCAGAGAAAATCCTGGTGCCATCGTGTGACCACAAAAGACTCGGACTAGCACTCCAAAATCTATTCCGATGTCCTTTGAGTGGGCCTAGGATGCGAGTGCCAGTCTTGATGTCGTATACGGAGATGTCATGGTCGCCACACGCGAGTTTGGTGCTGTCGGGAGAGAAACAGAGCGAGCTGGCAAGGTCGTGAATGATGTTGACTTGCGTTCCCTCCAGGGTATAAATTCCCACGGTGTCCCAGCCTTGGCATGCCACAAATTGATCGTCTGGAGAGAGAGCGAGTCCCTTTACATACCCATGATGACTCCATTTCTTGATGCATTTGTGCGATTCCACGTCCCACACCTTGATGTTACGCCAACCAGCGCTGATGACCTTCGTGCCATCTCTCGTCACTGCAACACCGTCAACACCGCCAACCTCGTCATGCATCATTGAAGGCCCCTCTTGCTCTCCGTCTTCCACATTCCAGATCTTGACAGTCCCATCCCGAGAACCAGTAGCAACACGTTTTCCATCGCCAAAATACGCGAGCCCCGCCGGGACACCCCACGTATGTGCCGAAATCACTTGTTTCGGCGACAGGCGATGGTCGTTGGAGCCTGTGTGCTGAGGGACGGTATTGGACATGCTAGTGTTCTGGGGGATGGTCGAGTTACTCATTTGAGGTATGTGATGAAAAGGGAAACGATGATGACTCCCTGGAGAATGCACACAGACAGCCACCACGCACATGCACCCACGGACTCGTGGCGACACAGCAACTCTCCCAAGCGCCCAGCCTAATGACGTCCTGATTTGGCCCTTGGATTATGAAGTGCACTTAAGACGGACGTCAGGCATCGACTGCCAAGGTGCCACGCAGGGCCTGGTCCACCTCAAAGGCCTCTTGCTAGTCATCAAAATCTGCCAATGCCCAGTGTCCGTGACATTTGAGAACCGGTTTCAGCCATACTTGCCCAAGATCCTTGCGCCGATTTGGGGTAGGCTGGCAGATGTGGAGGAGTTTTCGAGGGAGCCCGCGATGTGCACTGAGCGGATAATTGTGACGAACTATGCAACTCATGCTATCGATTTATTGCTATCCAAGTTGGAGGAGGGGATATTTGATGTTGGCAGATCTGGGTACGTCTGAATCTAGTTTCCAACTCATGTGTCATGCACCAATGCTGATGCCGACGCGCGTGAGTAGCCTTCTCTTTCAACTCGGTCGCATTGGCGTGCAAGCTGTTGTTCAACGTGTTGATTTGGGGCCAGATCGTCTCAATTTTGTAATATACGATGATCTCACCTGACGCCCGTATTCGTCAAGGTACGTGTCTCATGTTGGATGTAGCGTCATCTCTCCTTAATAATTTCTGACAACACTCGCAGGGAGAGCATGACAGACATGCAGTGCAAGGGCCACGAAACCGAGATCTTCCACATGGTTTGGACCTCGCTCGTTGGACGACGATGCGACCATTAGGACGGCTACTACCAAGACATCCAGGAATATATTGGGGCCAAAGCGATCGACCAGATAATACCAACGCTCCAAGAAGCGCTACGTGAACCCGACGAGAGTTCTGGCAGAGTGCTGCAAGTCTTACGCGAGGTCATGTCGGTGAGCCGCGGTTGACGAGACCAAGGTGACCCGTGTGCTGATGGGTGTTCGTGGTGCTAGGTCTGCGCGTGGACGGTGTTCCTGGCGTTAATTCTGACATTGATCGCAATGCCAATGATGATGTTCGGTTCTCAATGCGCGAGAGCTTGCGTCGCTCGTCACGGTGGCTGGTAACACGCTCAGCAAGCGGTTGACGGCCATCCCAAGCGCATTAGTCAAGGTGATGGAAGAGGAAAAGGACGAGGAGTTGGCGGATGCTTTGGGGGAGATGTTGTGGGCTTTGCTTGGGTCGATCGAGCACCTGGAAGGACTGAATACGTTGATGCTCTTGCTGCTCGGATGGTACGCACGAATTTTTTTTCGTTGGATCCTTGTTTGACTTGGATAGCCAGGACCAAGAGTTGCACCGATACCCCATGCGAGCACGTCTGATTTTGTTCGCCTTGTAAGTTTCTGAGGCATCCAAGCTCGATTTATCTTCGTACTGAGTCGACAGGGTTCGACAAATTGTCTCACTCTTCAATGATATGGAAGTCAATGCCACACTGCAGCGTGGAAGGCGTTCGACATGTTCGTCAAGTCGGCACCCGAGGATGAACTGGAGACATTGGTCGTTTCCCTTCGTCTGACAGTTGAAGAGACAGGAGCACCGGGGCGGGCTGTACCTAGCTTCAACTTACCCAAGGGCGTGGGACCTACCGTGCCCACTATCATTGCTGGTCTCACCACGGGCAGCAACGAGCAACGTGAGGACGTAGTGTATGCGATCGGAGAGCTCGTTCAGCCACCGACAAATCAGCCACCGAGCTGCTTGTCGTGCTCTTCACTGGCCCCTCAGCTGCAGCGGATCCCCAATCTCATCGACCCGTTCTTCCCTCAGCTGTAGAAGACCTTTGTTAAGTTTATCAGCGATCCGTCGAGTATCGTTGTACACACAGGCAGCAAATGCTCTTGGTAGTGTATTGGTGAGCAGTCAACTGCATGTCGATCCAGTGATGATGGAGCTCATAGGGAGCGCGTGGGCCCGGGGGAGCGGAGAAGGGATCGCAGGGAGTTTTTTGTTGGCACTGTCTCACATTATCCGGGGTGCAGTGGTACATGGTGGGGTGGTGGCAAGACTAAGGAGAGTCGTGTCGAGCTGGTTCACAAGGCGTTCCGTGGCACACGAAGGTCAGGCGTTGGGTTTCGCTCGTTCGATCGACACGGAGCTCACATGTGTGTAGATCACTAGGTACAGACGATGGCGAATCTGATCGTATCTTGATCGGGTGGTCGTCTCAGCATGCTACATGTGCGTCTTAGTACATATCTTGTCTCTGGCACGCCTCCATCGGTGTTATCACCCCATACGATCTTCGTGATACTCAAACCAGAGGACGCAGAGGAGCGTGTTCAGCCTGATGGGATGCCGTTTGCCAAACTGGGGGTACTGCGTAACGTGGCCTTCAAAGTTAAGGAAGGCGCGGAGAACGAGCGTCCTACAATCATGATTTTGCGTCCAGGGCGCAATGCACGGGAGGTTTTGGAAGAGAGGGCAGCAGATGGCGAGGAGAGTCTCGTAGGCTTGTTCTAAACAAGCTTGGAGTCAGTCATGTGCGGTACGAGCCCGTACTACGTCAGCTATATTCACAAGGCTCAGTGGGCCCTAGATCTCGTGATGACAACGAATGAGTGATATGATCTTCCGGGTATTTTATATAACCAACAGAACTGTCAGTAAGCTTTCCAGCTCCAAGGTGAAGAGGAAATATAGCAACGTTTACTCTGAATATAGTAACCATACAAACGAATTGAGTGAACAGTCTCAGAGTGAAAGTATATGTTATGTATGTATGTACATCCGAGTCTACGGAGATTGATTGCCTCCTTCCGTCCGTTGCTTCGAGTTTAACCCAAGCTTGCTCGTCCTGATCATTTGGTATCTTCCTCGTCACCGAAACCAGTATTTAACGATGATTCCAACAAGTTATGGAGAGGTAAGGATGGTGGACAGTTACTGCAGAAAGATCGAATTTCTGAAACGATTGTCTCTGTGGTAGGCCGTTGCTCTATTGGAGACCAGCATTTCTGGATCAGGTCCCATTGCAAATCGTCGATCGGTCGAGACGTGGGTCTTCCTGGATTCTGGCCCCTTGCTAACCGGAGTACAACCGCCGCATCTTCACGGACTTCTGACCACGGTTGCTTGCCAGATAGCACCTACATGAATATCAGCATCGACCAGCCTGGGATTTCATGCTCAGCTTCAAACTTGCCTGAAGAGCGACACAACCAAAGGAGTAAATGTCACTCGCCGGTGTCCGAATGGATCCCTCGTCAGACTCAATTTGCTCTGGTGCAATCCAGCGCAAAGCTCCTGGCCGTGCAGTAGACCTTTGAAGGTATGCCAATTCCTCTGGTATATTCCCTATTAAGGAGGCGAATCCAAAATCAACTAGTCGTGCACCGTAATCCACATCGAGAAGCACGTTGTTCTGTCTAGTGATCAGACAATAGGAGATTGAGATCTGAATTCCCACGCACACAGCTCAGGTCGCCATGGACGAATGGGAAAGAATGCACTATGGGACATCATTACTTTAAATCGCCACCAAAGATGAGAGAGACCCACAGTAGTCCAATCCACTTGCAATGTCCAGGAGCTACATCAAGCAATTAGGAGATCTGATGGTGAACATTCAGGACCCGGGACGTACAAAGTGGAGTCGGTGGCTTAAACCCAGGGTGTTGTTGTGCTTTGCTAAGAATTGGTGGAGGCATCCATTAGGCATCCACAATGACACCAGTGACATTGCACCATGCATTCCGAACCCATGTGCAATGCCTAGAAATGGGACGATATTAGGATGGTTTAGTCTCTTCCAAATTCCTAGTTCCCGATTTAGCATCTATAGTAGGATCAGATTCACATTTTATTGACTGGAGAAAAAGAATTAATTGCCTTCGAATGTTTCTTATCAGTCTCGTCTCCAACCATGAGCCTAAAGCGGAGGGCCTTTACAGCGACCTACAATAAAAGTAAAAGTCTGGTTGAGTTCGGTATTGTGGCATAGCGTGGGCATGCAGACCTCTATCGGTGACGGGTTGCCAACATAGTAGCACCTGTAAACGTCACCAAAACCACCAACAGCCGAATACCTATCATCATATTTAACGATATAAGGTGTGAGATCGGGTGGACACGGAAACTCGGGGCCGACGAAGTGATTCAGTAAATACCATAAGAGTCAGTACAAAAAGTCTGAACGAAGTGACCCACCGGAACATGTCTGTAAACGAGGTGGCTGAGTCAAAGGGTAAGGAGTGTTGACGGATAGGCAATACAGCCACGATGGTAGCAAAGGCAGGCTGTATGCGCATATGGGGCGGAGATGGCTGTGTGAAAAGTGGTTGATTAGATGAGTGTGTTGAAGGAGAGGATGTGTCGGACGACGGCTGTGAAGGCACGGAAGATGAACCCTGGAATAACTTGGCAATATCGGCTTTACCAAGTGTGGGTTTTGGTAAAGCAGAAGTTGCGGACGAGGATACGCCAGACGTGGCAGATGGTGACGTCACACATGAAGGGGTCGGGGTCGATATTGATGAGGAGATTGGGCGAGCAGAGGGTTTCGAAGAACCAACGGCCGAGACCGAAGGGGGAAGTTTACCGTTAACATGGGTAGAAGGGGTAGCAGGAACAGATCCGAAGGACTTTACGCTTTCAGTATTGACCACGGGTGTGGGTGCAGGTGAAGATGGCAAGGGAGGTGAGGCATCGTTTATGGAACCAAAAGTGACTGCAGAACCTATGGACGATAAGTATTGAAATATATACAAAAATGAAGACGACAGGCCCTGTCTGACGAACCCACGTTACTCCAGGGAATATTGATACCTTCTTTTATTGGCACGCCCTGGCTTAATGCACTCGGACGGCGGGAGTGAGCAGTTATCGGTGATGGTGCGTGGGAGGGAGCAGGAGACTGAGAACGTGGCGAGGGAGTTGCAGAGTTGCTATTTGCCGGGGGGCCCTTTGCCCAAGCTGATTGCGATGGGAGCTGCGTCTGACTCTTCATTGATGCAGCAGAAACTTTGCTCATTCTTGGAGAGGGAAAAAGAGATGATCGGAGGGCAGGAAATAAGATGAGAAAGTCAAGATAAGAACAAAAAAAAAGTGTTAAAGATGTACGAATTTCGATGGACAGATATTTAGAAAACTAGAATCGATTTGTTGCGCGCGGTGGCCGTCAAGCGTGACCGCGTGACCTACTAGCAGGCGAAGTACAAGGGTGATGGTAGTTTTTTTTTCTGTCTATGAAAAAGTGGACCCGTCACTGTAGATGGCGAACCGGGCAAGGGAATGGGGAGAAGTGTGTCCTGTAGCCTGAGGCTGTAAGGAAATGACAGGGTGCAACTTACCTGTGCGGCCTCACGCCAGCCTCCTGCAGGGACCCCAGAGACCCCTCCCGCGCCTCCTGCCGCCGACTTGATTCGAGTTGCATTGCGTCCACCCGGTCTCATCTGGCCGTAGATGTTCTATTTTATTGATTCTTGATCAGATTTTCGAATATGCTCGACAGCTTCAACTGCTGGGGAGCTCTCCTGTCTGACGTCATCTGCGGCACTGGTGCAGCATGTTCGGTTGCGGGATTGGGTGTGCCCTCTAGCCCCGTCTTGATTACTACCGACCCCTGAAACCTTTGGGTGTCCACAGCATCCGATCTGGTATCTGACGGAGATAGAAACAGCGACAAACCGACGCTTGACCCTCTGACAACCGCTTCTCCGGAAATTTTCGTTTGTTGAACCAAGTATATGAGAAACACGCGGTGCAGTGACTTCAGACTTATTACATGTCAAAAAATAGCTGATCTGCTCCCCAGGAAGTTGACTCTGTGAAGTATTCAGTTCGGACCTAATTCAACCCGAGTGATCGTATACATACACCTTCGACACCAACTGGGATACAGCTTGCAAAAGTAACACGTAACCTAGTATTTGTCAAGAACAAGCTATTGAGCTGCAACACGCCTCGAGTGAGAAGAATCGGCTAGTTCTCTGTAACATCCCATGGAGACCTCTGTGAGTACATTAACTTGCCGGAACCCCCCACTGGCACGATGTCAACCTCGTTCAACGCTTAGATATCGTCTGAACATCCCACAGTGAGATGATGCCTCTGGAAGCGAGGTGCGTCTGTAGCATGGTAATCTGCGTCTGACCTGACACCTCTATCAAAGAGCTTGTAGGCCCGGGCACGGTTATGCCGGATGATGAAAACCGTAGAATAAACGAGAAACAAAAAATAGATTCTGGATAACTCGATCAGGACAATCGAAGGCTTAACACTCATTGAATCGAATGGCTTCGCAAGAAAAGGTCACAGTGGCATCTCGGATCATTGGTACTGATCCCATCATATCTTCTTATCACGGCCATGCCCAGAATGCCGCTTTATCTCCTTCGTGGATATAGGTCTTTCCGCCGGGATCTACACCCGACGTGTCGCAGTTGCATGTGTTACTAGAAATGCAAAATCAAAGGATCAAACATCTTACTGCGGTGGCCTCTAGATTCCATGTACCAAGCAGGAAGAAATACCAAGTGTTCGACCGGTGATCTCGGAGCGTACACACAAAAAGTGTCAGGAATTTGAATGTTTCTTGTGCATTCAGTTCTAATGTAAAAAAACAACTACAGTCACATCTTCGCATCGACAGCTAATAATACAGCGATCTATCAGTCAATGATACGGTTATGGAACACCCATCAAAGATACGGGGGAAAGAGAACGAATCGAGTGTCACAAAGACTGAGTCGGACAGTCCGGCGTGGAATTGTCACTGCAAAGAAGAGTGTCAATGTAAGCCATAAAAAACTGTCGTTATATCGCCGTTCAGCAGGCGATTGACAATAGCCCTAAGTGCATTAGTCAAGGTGCTGGAAGAGGACAAGGATGAAGAGTTGGCGTATGCTTTGGACGAGACATTGTGCATGTTGCTTAGGTCAATCGAGGATACGGAGGGACTGAACACATTTATGCTCTTGCCGCTCGGATGGTATGTACAAGTTATTTTCGTTGAATTCTGGTTTGACTCCGACATGCAGGACCAAAGTGACACACCGACACGCCGTGCAAGCGCGTGCGATTTGTTCGCCGTGTTTCGCGAGGGATCTGAGCTCGATTCATCTTTGTACCGAGTCGACTGGGTTTGACAGCTCGTCTCGCCATTCGACGATATGGAAGTCAACGTTCACACTGCGGCACGGAAGGCGTTTGAAGTATTTGTCAAGTCAGTGCTCAAGGACGAACTGGAGCCATTGGTCGTTTCCCTTCGTTGGATGGTCGATGAGATAGAAGCACCGGGACAGTTCAACTTATCCAAGGGCGTGGCACCTACTGTGTCCATTATCATCGCTAGTCTCGCCACAGGCAGCAACGAGCAACGCGAGAATGCGGCGTATGCGATTCCCAGAGACCTTGTTGAGCACACCGATGAACCAGCCATCAAACCGTTTGTCGTACCCTTCAGTGACTCACTCATCCGTGTGGCCGCCCAGGCGACGACGTGTCCTCCGGGTGTCAAGACTGCGGTTCTGTCTGCATTAGCGACGATGCTGGAGCGGATCCCCAACCACGTCAAGCCACTCTTCCCTCAGCCGTAGCGCATTTTTATCAAGTACTGTGTCAACAATCCGTCAACTATCGTCGATTCATTGTGCATACATGGGTGGATGCACTCGTGTATTGGTGCGCAGTCAACCACGTGTCGATCCGGTGGTGACAGAGCTCGTCGGGGGTGTGCACGGGAGCGAGGAAGAGATCGCGGCAAGCTTTTTGTGGGCGCTGTCTCGTGTGGCTCGAAGTGCAGTGAAGGCCACACAGGGAGGTTAGGCACATGGTTTTTGCTCGTTCGACTGACGTGGAACTCACACATGCGCAGATCACTACGTGTAGGCGACGGCGAGTCTGATCACTTCCTTATCAACGGACCCGCAATCGCTTAAATTGGCTGCCAGGAAAGCTGCCTTTATCTTGATCGTATGATTGTCTCAACATGTTGCGTGTTGGTCTTAGTATGTATCTCGTATCTCGTATGCTCCCATCGACATTACCTTGTTGGTACATGGTGGGTTGGGTGACAAGGCCAGGGAGAGTTGCGTTGAGTTGGTTTACGAAGCCTTCCGTGGGACACACAAAGGTCAGGCGTTGGCTTTCGCTCGTTTGATCGACGTAGAACTCACACGCGTGCATATCACTACGTGCAGGCGGTGACGAGTCTGATAACGTCCTTGTCCGAGTCGACGCACCCGCAGTCGCTCAAACTGGTTGTCAGGTAAGTTGTCTTTATCAGCATCATCGTCCCAGTGATCCTCACGGTACTCAAACCTGGGGACGCAGAGGAACGTATTCAGCCTAATAAGATGCTGTTTGCCAAACTGGGGGTGCTATGTAGTGTGGCCCTTCAAAAGGTCAAGGAGAGCGCGGCGAACGGGCGTCCTGCAACTTCACGCCCAGCGCACGATGCACGGGAGGTTCTGAAAGAGATGGCAGCGTATCCGAGGAGAGTCCGGTAGGGGTATTCTAAACGAGGTCGGAGTCAGTCATATTCGGTATGGGCCAATACAAAGAGAGGCCCAGGACTCGTGTGATGACAACGAATGAGTTATCTTGTGATACGCATCTACCCACCACTCCCGGTTGCAGCCTAGCGACACCCTCGCTCTCCGTCTCACTTATTCATTGCGCTCGCTCTAACATGCCCTGGCGTTTGCCCGAGCCCAACCCAACTCACGCAGCTCGACTCCCACGGCGGTGCTTCAGGCCAGGAGCCCTTCGCGGGCTTCGCCTACTACCTCTCTAGCTGAGTCATCCGGTGCCTATGTTACTTCACCTTCTCTTCTCCCAGCCACGGAAGCGAGCCTGAGCAGAATGCCCACACTCAATATTGTGCAATCCAGATCAGAGACGAACGAACTTCATGATAGTATGTCCATCCATCAAGTCCGTGGTATGTCTGGAAATGATCATCCTACCCGTAGCTCAGATAGCAGCCTTATGATGAACCAATGTCAGTCCCTGTCCACTGAGGTTGTCAAGAACCGCAAAAACAGTACTCGAAAGGTAGTCCGTCATGGATCCGAAGTGTGCAGACATTCCTTTCGCCTTTGCAACTTCACTCATGATACAGTATCAAGTCAGTCGGCCTCCAGGCCAGAGGTGGGGCTACCCACTTTGTGCCGCAGGGGTGAGGCGAGACGAGGACCCACTATGAGAAGCTCGAAAGTGGCAAGGTAGTTGACAGACTACCGGCCACGCAGACGGCCTCAGAGAAGGTGTAGAGGGCATTATAGCCCGCCGGAGCAAGGCAGAGATTGTAGCAGTTTTTTTGTTGGAGATGTCTCGTTTGGTTCATGAGGTGTTCTGTGGGACGCGCAAAGGTTAGACTTTTCCTTTTTTTCGTTCATTCGATTGACGTGGACTTCACGCACCCAATCACTCAAATCGGTATCAAGCGAATTGTCTTTTTTCTTCGTCGATTTATGCGGTTCTGAAGTTGAAGCCCTTCGCAAATTCATGACTACCTCTTCCTTTGGAGAATGAGATTTCAAGACGTGGCCATGCTTTTGAGGTGAGGTGATCAACACACTATGGTCGTTGTGGACCTTGATTCAAGTTACTAGTAGGGATTTCGATGATCTTGGCATGCCAGGAAGGGGGAAGTAACCTGACTGCACTTGTCATGTTTTTGTTTCCATACTTCACGGAAGTAACCGCCCTTCGATTGACAGATAGTAATACATGGTTCCAAGTCACATAATAGAAAGATGCAAAGGGGGGGGGGGGGACATGATTCTCGATTCCGATGAAACTGGAAGATCTGCGACACAACTTCCTCAGTTTGCACGCCGTCTCTTGAGTGGGCGGTCCTGGGAGCCATACGCTTCTTGCGTTGTCACCCTGAATGGTTCTTTCGCCTTATGTCCTGATGGGACACATACAAGATCATTCATACGCCGCACCCCTCTGACTCCATTTGAGTGCGACAACCTGTCTGTGACAATCGGCATCACACTGCCATTATCATCTTCTAATTCATCTGTAGGATCTTAATATAAGCGAAACAGACCGGACAGAAAAACGGACGACATGTACCGTCCAGGCGATGGGCAAAATGGAGCCGCTCGTGAGGTTGGTTTAAGAAAAGTGCACAGTAAAGCTTGGCCGCATCCTCACTGCTCAAGCTATGTACCCCTTTATCATTCTCACGAATCACTCCCTCGGGCCAGTTGACGATCATGTACCCCCGCTCATGCAACCTTTCTTCCAGAGTGGACCATGGCAATCGATCCTCAGGAACCTGGAATCCAATTTCGCCTACACATGCGTTTCATCAGCGAGGACTCAGCTACGACCTGGAATTAAACGCTCTCACGAAGCATGTGGACCAACTGCTCTTTGATTTTATTGATCTTGCGAGTCTTACGGAGATGGTTGCTTGACGTCGAACGAAACATGGAGGTAGATGGTTCAGCTTGTGCTGGGGGACTGTAGCAGATATCACGATAAGTTTTAAACCAGACCAGGCACGAATACTTGGAGGACAAGAGGTTGACCAGCATGTATCCATGAGAGGATCCACGTATAGAAACGTACTCACATCGGGTGATGACCAGACTGGACTATGTTCATCGGCTCAGTCCCGGAAGCATGGGGTAGATATGCAAGAATGAGATCGAGCGGAAAATGTAACCTGTGTGAAGAGGCAAGTTCCATCTGCAAGGAATAAATCAGTAAGATTCAACGGATCACAGAGGATAATTCGAACAAGTTGGCGTATCCACGATTCAAACACATGTTGGCGTTCCTCCGGGCTGAGAGAACCATCCGAGAGGATGGGTCGCAAATCAGACCATTGGGCGACTCCCTGACTTACACTGGGCACACTGCCCGAATTCGAATTCGCGTCCTCAGAAAGTGGAAGATGTGTACTGGGTACTACCAAGGAGCTGGCGTTTGTTGTACACCACTTGACGAATGTGAACAAGGAGCAAAAGATTACCAATGGCAGCGACTCACAAATTGAGGGGATGAGTGATCGAGAGCCAGCTCTAGTTCGGAGTTGGGCTGTACGCGAGTATAGGGTTGAGGTAGTTGAATGGAAAGGGATTGCATGCGACGCAGTGCCTACGTAGTGAAGAGAACGCTCAGATGAGTCTGAAGCATATATTCGAGAACATACCTGCCACAGATATAGCATTCCATCCCATGTCGTCGATGCCACGGAATCCCCAGATGGAGAGAAGGAAACTATGTACGGGGTGTTGGGATGTTGTAGACATCCGATGGAAGCACCCGTGGCTGTGTCCCAGAAGCGAACGGTTTTATCGTCAGATGCGCTCGCGAGTGTGAGTCCGTCTGGGGAAAGGGAGAGAGACAATATCCAGTCGGTGTGACCTGTCCATGCATCTCCAATTTGTTGACCTGTGGCTGAATCCCAACAGCGAATTGTCTTATCAAAAGAGCCAGAGAAAATCCTGGGACCATCGTGTGACCACAAAAGACTCAAGATCCCATCCTGATGTCCTTTGAGTGGACCGAGGATGCGAGTGCCAGTCTTGATGTCGTATATGGAGATGTCATACTCGCCACACGCGAGTTTGCTTCCGTCGGGAGAGAAACAGAGCGAGCTGACGTTGAGGTGAATGGTGCTGACTTGCGTTCCCTCCAGGGTATAAATTTCCACGGTGAGCCCGCCAACTACCACAAATCGATCGTCTGGAGAGAGAGCGAATTTGGAAATTTTCTCCGGATGACTCCATTTCTTGATGCATTTGTGCGATTCCACGTCCCACACCTTGATGTCCCCACTCCAACCAGCGCTGATGACCTTCGTGCCATCTCTCGTCACTGCAACATCGTTAACCCAGTCCTCGTCATCCTCGTCATGCACCATTGAAGGCCCCTCCTGCTCTCCATCTTCCACATTCCAGATCTTGACAATCCCATCCCAAGAACCAGTAACAACACGTCTTCCATCGCCAAAATACGCGAGCCCCGGGACATCCCCCGTATGTGCCGAAATCACTTGTTTCGGCGACAGGCCATGGTCGTTGGAGCCTGAGTGCTGAGGGACGGTATTGGACACGCTAGTGTTCTGGGGGATGGTCGAGTTATTCATTTAAGGTATGTGATGAAAAGACCGATGTAGGGAAACGATGAAGACTCCCTGGAGAATGCGTACAACCACCACCCAGGCATGCACCCACAGACTCGTGACGACACAGCAACTCTCCCAAGCGCCCAGCCTAATTGGCGACGATGCTGGAGCGGATCCCGAATCATGTCAAGCCGCTCTCCCACACTCCAACGTTGATACTCTTGTTGCTTGGATGGTGCGTACACGCCATTCTCTTGCATCGGGTTACTGACTGACTTGGATATGCAAGATCAAGAGCGATGCACCGGCATGCCGGAAGCCTTCCATGGGACACACAAAGGTCAGGCGTTGGCTTTCACTCGTTCGATCGACGTAGAGCTCACACGCATGCATACCACTACGTGCAGGCGATGACGAGTCTGATAACGTCCTTGTCCGAGTCGACGCACCCGCAGTCGCTCAAACTAATTGTCACGTAAGTTGTCTTTATCAGCATCATCGTCTCAGTGATCCTCGCGGTATTCGAACCTGAGGACGCAGAGGAACGTGTTCAGCCTGATGAGATGCTGTTTGCCAAACTGGAGGTGCTATGTAGTGTGGCCCTTAAGGTCAAGGAGAGCGCGGTGAACGAGCGTCCTGCAACTTCACGCCCAGCGTACGATGCATGGGAGGTTCTGAAAGAGATGGCAGCGGATTGCGAGGAGAGTCTGGTAGGGGTATTTTGAACAAGGTCGGAGTCAGTCATGTTCAGTATGGGCCAATACAAAGAGAGGCCCAGGACTCGCGTGATGACAACGAGTGAGTTATCTTGTGATACAATGGCGTCTCGCTTTCTTGTACCTACCCACCACTGTCGCAGCCTAGCGAAACCCTCGCTCCCCGTCTCACTTGTTCATTGCGCTCCGCTCTAGCAGGCCCTGGCGTTTGCCCGAGCCCAACCCAACCCACGCAGCTCGACTCCCCTGTCGCGGCAGTGCCTTGGGCCAGGAGCCCTTCATGGGCTTCGCCTACCTCTCTAGCTAGGTATGTCACTTCACCTTCTCTTCTCCCAGCCACGGAAGCGATCAGAATGCCCAGAGCCTTCAATATTGTGCAATCCAGATCAGAGACAAAGGAGCTTCATGATAGTATGTCCATCCATCAGGTCCGTGGTATGTCTGGCAAGGATCGTCCCACCCACACAGCTCAGATGGCAGACTTCCGATGAACCAATGTCAACCCCTGTCTACTGAGGTTGTCAATCATGGATCCGAAGTATGCAGACGTTCCTTTCGCCTTTGAAACCTCACTCGCGGTACAGGATCAAGTCAGTCGGCCTCCAGGCCAGAGGTGGGGCCACCCGCTTTGTGCTGCGGGGGTGAGGCGGGACGAGGGCCCACCATGAGAAACTCGAAAGTGGCAAGGTAGTTGACAGACTGCTGGCCACACAAACGGCCTCAGAGAAGGTGTAGAGGGCACTGTAGCCCGCCGGAGCAAGGCAGAGATTGTAGTAGTTTTGTTGTTGGAGATGTCTCGTTTGGTTCATGAGGTGTTCTGTGGGACGCGCAAAGGTTAGACTTTTTTTCGTTCATTCGATTGGCGTGGACTTCACGCACCCAATCACTCAGATCGGTATCGAGTGAATTGTCTTTTTTCTTGGTCGATTTACGCGGTTCTGAAGTTGAAGCCCTTTGCAAATTCATAA
>JBBPUM010000151.1:0-27038 GCA_038094695.1 Chiua aff. virens
AGATCAGTGGCCCTGAACTCACGGATCTTTCTTTCGTGGATCTCCCAGGTCTCATCGCGAGCGTTGGTAGGGCAGGCGACGAACGCGACATCGAGCTTGTCAAATCTTTGGTCACATCGTACATTGAACGACCAAGTTGCGTTATTCTCCTCACTGTTGCATGTGAAAGTAAGTACATTGGTCTGTTTGTCACTTTATATCCCTGAGGTTGTCTTGCACCAGCCGACTTCGAAAATCAGGGTGCACACCATCTAGCAAAGCAATATGACTCAGAGGGGAAGAGGACTGTTGGTGAGTGAACACCCATCAGTTCCTCCTCGTGTCTGACTAATGGTTTTACAGGCGTCCTTACGAAACCCGATCGCATACCAGGAGGCGACGAACAAGCGTGGCTGAAGATCCTTCGGAACGAAATGGAACCACTAACGAACAACTGGTACTGTGTCAAACAGCCTTCTTCGCAAGATGTTTCGAAAGGAATCACATGGTCAGAGGCACGTCGTCAGGAGAACAATTGGTTTAGCTCGACGCAGCCTTGGTGTTCTCTTGAATCCCAATACCAGCAATTTTTGAGAACCAGCTTCCTGATAAAGAGATTAAGCGTCATTTTATCGGAGCTGATTGCGAAGAGGTGAGTTAACGGCGATTCATTTTATCCCTTGTCTTTCACTTATGAATCTTCGAACCAGACTTCCTAAGATCCAAGAGGAACTGTCCAACGCAATTCAAGCGACTGACTCAAAATTACGTGCTCTTCCACGACCACCCTCCAGCGATCCTGTTGGCGAAGTTCACCATATCCTCAGAAGCTTCGTCAGAGATCTCGAGCGCCGTGTTGAAGGCACTCCCGAAGAAGACGGACTGTTACAGACCATTCGTCCACATCAACGAGGCTTCAAGATAGCCATACGGAAGACAGCTCCTGCATTCGTCCCGTACCATAGAGGATTTGACAAGGGACTTCCGGAGCCTGATTTCTTGGCCCACGAGGAAGAGAATTGTGTGGCGGGAAGTTATGTTTCCCATAAAATTTACGTCGACGAAGTCCTACAACGTGCTCTAAGGTAGGTTTTCCTTTCTTTACCATGCGACGACTGGATAGAACATTTTCATCAGTGCGTGTACGCGAGAACTCCCGGACAACTATCCTTTCGTAGTCCAGTGCACATACATCAAGGAAATTACGCGCAAGTGGAAGGAACCAGCGATGGACCTTTTCGATGAGGTATACACGGTTCTGAAGGCAGATCTCGCGAAGCTTGTCGATCAACATTTCGCACACATGGGCAATGGGAACGCGAACCAAGCAATACAGTAAGTCTCATTTCTACCCTGCTAATGCTATCGAACTCATCCTGGGAAAAGGATGATCGTCAACGACCACCTCGATGAGGCTGCAGAGAGGACCAAAGAGAGGATTCAATGGCTCCTCGATCTCGAGGACAGTCCGACTACCCTCAACACGCACTACTACTCCGACTATAAAGACAAGTTCCTCGCGCATTATAAAGCCTGTCGAGACGAGAGGGATCTTGTGACGAAGCTTCAACTAGGACGGCAGACCACACGAACGGTAGACCATGACGCTGCGATCAACTCTGCCCTGGCAAGTCTTAATCAACTCGGGATCTCAGCCACAGCTGCCGACCTCCCCAAACTTCTTCCACCGGACCCGGTCGAGCCTGCGTTGAACATCATGGCGAGTGTTCGGGCCTACTTCCAAGGTAAGATTCGATCCCAGACGCTGTCCTTGACATACGCCCACTCACATATTGCATTTGTAGTCTCCTACAAACGCTTCGCGGACATGGTCCCAATGGCCATTGATCACGAAATGGTGCTCGGCATACAAAAGGGCATCGACAAGGCCATCCAGGAGGGACTGGAGATCACCGGGCCGAAAGGGTACGAACGGTGCAAGGGCATGTTGGAAGAACGCATCAGCGTTGTGACGACGCGTCAAGAGATTCATGAGAAGATGAAGCGGCTCCAGGCTGCGCGTCAAGAATTGAAGCGATTGATGTGAGCCTGTGCGAGCGGAAAGTTGGAAATATAGAAGTTGTCTGTACCTTGGCCTGTAGAATGTTATATACCTTATGATCAATTGATTGGGTATTTGTGGTTTCTGGCTCCTCTCCCTGCGTGACGAGTGGTACTAGTTGCTAGGTCTTCGATCGACCAGTATGTTGACGCATGTATCCTTGTTTCCTAAACAAGTATCTTCTTTCCTGATTGTCCCCTTGCCTGTGATAATCTTGGCACCAGCTGTAGAGTACCTTCCAGTGCTTGTGGCAGTGTGCAAATTCCCAATGATCATGAATCCATCGCCAGTAACTGGCACTAGCGTCACAAATCGACCCGGAGAGAGCATGCCTACCGCCACGTGTCAATGTTGCACCTGAAGTTTTTGTCAGGACTTGAAAATTGATCGGGCCGTGAGCGGCATCAACCCGAAACCAGTAAACAATTCTCTGCTTTCTACACACTGATATTTAAGTACATCAAAAGTTGGCATGGCTAGGAAGCGAGCCGACACCGTTACTCTACGTTGAGATTAGTACAGGAACAAGAACTCAAAAACAGAGGCAACATTGCGTCGCCTTGTTACACTATTCAACTCTCACAAGATTAATGGCGCCACTGTGGTTGCGACGCTTCCAACTGTCTCGACAACCTGCCCCCACGGCACTTTTTTGATGCCATCCCACGCTTTACCAGCCGCGCCTGCTATTGCACCCCAGATACCCTGCTGTACGCCGTCAGGAAGAACCATTCCATTATCGTCCATCGCGAGGAGTGGTTCGAGTATTCCAGCACTACTAGCAATCATCGGAATCACAGTGAGCAGCCGCTGGATGTCGGCTATAGTCACGCCGGAGCCTTCAGGGATGGACTTCTCGATGTGGCGAAGCAGTCCGTCGAGCCCAGCCTCTGCGAGAGCCTTGGTTTGCTCGGGAGTCCTATCATTCACCAACAAGCCCTTGATGGACGAAAGTTCCGTTTCCATAGGAGCTTTTTCTTCGTCTTTCGCCTCGCCTATCTGATTCTCTAAAGCACCCATGCGCTTTCTGAGCGCGTCAAGCCACGATGCGACTTGCGGATCCTCTGGCTGGTAAGTTAAGAAGCGACGCAGCACCGGGGATGGAGAACGGTCGAGGACACGGAAGAATTCGAAGATACCGGCCTGAATTTGAACGGCATCGAGTGGTTTACCGTCCCGCATCCAGGAGGGAACGAGCCTCGGTGCGGAATGGGCCGCAGTAATATCCCACAGAGTGCGGTCTTGGGCTATAAAATCCAATCGCGCATCCGGATCCTTTCGCAAGTTCTCAAGCGCAGATTGCAGCGCCTCCATCATTTCCTTCTCAAACACTGATTCGATCAGAATCACGGCTACAAGATAAATTTGAGACGCGGACGTACCTGCATCTGCCAAGCGCTTCTTATCTCCCGTACTCTTCTTCCATTCAGTATGGATGAACTCATAGTAAAGGGAGCGCCTCTTGGCGATGTTGCCACTCTGAAGAAAGTTCATGTAATTGGCATCCGGGCCAAGGAGCTGAGAAAGGGACTTCTTGAAGACCCAAGTATCTTCCTCAGCGGGTCTGTTAATCTCAGGTTTGGGATAATGGAGGTTCAGCCAGGCCTTGTCGTTGTCTGAAAGGGAACGATTGGCGGTGCAAGTTACGTTTCCTCCTTTCGAGGTATGCTCGAACGACCTAACCAAAAGTGAGTAAAGGCTATCCAAAAAATGTACGATATCGGCTCACTTCATGATGGAATTCTCATCATAGGCACGGAAGTTGGAGAGACCATGGCCATCACGTGAGTCGTTTGCGACAGCGCTAGCTGAGTCGATCTCGTGATATAAACCCAGCATGTGCCCGACAGCATGTAGGGCAATAGCGGTGTTGATCTCATCCGCATGCTCGTCTGTAGACTCTGGGTCGATTATACCTAGGTCGGCCGTGGCCTCGGATGAAGGGACAAGCAAGGCATCGGTACCGATGACGGTCCAGAGCTCTCCTTCCTGGAAAGAGATCCGTAGCTCGGCGGCATCAAGCTGATTCGCGAGCTCGAACTTGATGTTGGCATAATTTTCATATACCCTCATCGCTTTGGTCACATAGTCCATCTTTGCCACGAGCTTGACGTCGGGCGAAGAGGGTAGAGCGAGCTCAGCTTTGTCCTCGTTTGTCTGAGCCAAAAAGCAGTACTTGATGATCTGTGTTGAGACAAAGTTAGATTGGTCCTGTGCAGCAGGAGGCTACTCGCCTTCTCATTAGCCCATAACCTTGGTTCTTCGATGGCGACGTAGCGCGTGTCTTTTTCACCCACAGCAGCATTGCTTGAGAGACGAAGACGAAGAAAAAACTTGTGTTCACAGTTAGTCGCAACTGATGTGACTTTGGTCATGGTTGATGATCAGATGAGATGAGTGAAAAGCAAACGTGGGTGAGTTTCACTGACCTTTGCCTGATGCTGCTTATATACATTCGAGGTGCGCTTCCCGGGAATCCGGTCACTGAGCCGAAGTTTGTGCACAATGCGAACCAAGGACTCGACCTAGGATGTCGGCGACTACGAACAACATGAACTGGTTCATTCCCACGTCGTCAAAGTGACTAAGTGGATCGACACATAAGAGGCACAATACTGCTTACTACATCGAAGCCCTCACGAGCCCTTTTTGTCAATCTATGTGGTTAAATCTGGTGACTAATGGATCAAAGATGTGGAGATAATAAGAAGTTGTTGCACAGATCACTTCTCATGATCTGACATTGACGCGGACATGCCCTCGGAGCGCGCCGGTTGCCTTATAAGTAACTTGGTTCACCTAGCACATCATGACAGCTACATTCAAGCACGGGGCTCGGTGTGTTCCTTGTTCCCTGACTTCAGGTAGCTTGAGAGGCTGATGTACCTTCCGTAAGTGAGATCCTTTGTTCTGGGAGGTGTTCCTTTTACACACATATTGACAGAGTCGCCGGCAGTCAGGGTCTGTCTTGCAAATGCCAGTGTGTGAGCGTCATGATCCTTCTCTGTGCTATTCAATTCGCTTGCTTCACATATCTCACCAGGTACTTGTCTCACCCACCACAGTTTCTTCTTCCGCCCAGGGAAGTGACCGCTCTTGTGAGGCACCAGTCGAGATTTCCCGAGCCAAGTCTGGACTCATTCGCGGTGATGTATGCAGGGTCTGATTGCTCAGATTCGGCACGTTCCTGTGGGTAAAAAGGTTACCATTAGATTGTGATAACACGATCTCAGCCAAACTTAAGTAAGTACTAGTAAAAGCATTGAGCGGAGGTTCATAAGAAAGGTCCTACATTAATTATTTGTCCGTAGTCCACTGGAGCACCATGCTGAAGATACTTTTACGAAACTCTAGACAGAGTGTAATATCTGCCACCTCATTCCGGATGGGAGTGCTTACCTGCCCGTGAGTGCAGTGCCTTTATGATGGTCTGGAATAATGTTGGTGATCGTAAGTACCCATTGTCTGACATTGGCCGTGACGTGGGTCCGAATCCTGTGCATTGAATAATAGTCCAGACGTCCAGGGCCATGCGGCTTAGTGATTAGGCCATATTTTGTACCGGGAAGGTGTCTTTCTACCTTACATGCTGGTATTGACATGAGAATGAACCACTTGCGGCTTGTGCTCAATGCTATGGCACGAGTGAGAAAGAGGAGGTGCAATGTTATGCTGCTGAATGTATGCGATCCGAGCAAACGAACATCCAATGAAGCTGGTACATCTTTACGATGTAACGAGACCCTATGACTACACGAAACTTTTTTTTTGGCATCCTTGTCTAGTACCCGGTAAGGTGTGCGCCTCATGCTGGACAATTACATGTGGTTACAATCATGTCACTACCGTGAGGAGTTATTGGTTAGTGCTTGGTACATATCATATGAATTAGTAGGCCCTAGCGGGGACGTTTCTGGTCATTACATGATCGCGTGTGCGTGCACACGGGGGATATGGAAAGAAGGGAGATGATGTGGCTTGCCAGTGAGGCTGGTTGCAGGCTCTGTCTCTTGTTGGAATTTGGTGGTTTCTAAGTGTGGCGCTGTGGGACTGAAAAAAAGACCTGACTCGGAAACTTAGCACGCCAACTATCGGAACTAATCCAGCTTAACATAGGGGGCGATCCCCGAGTGGCGTTCCCATACACACACAGTTGAATCGACTAGACGGTTCATTACACAGAGTCGACCGAACTGGATGGTCAACTATCAGAAAGTACGTCACGCTCGATACAACGCAGTGTGCTTGATTTGACTCTCAACTTGTCTCGGTCCCATCGGCATCCAAGTTAAATATTCATTCATTCCGGCTGAAGCTACAAGCTGGCCTGTTCCACGCTATAAATTTACACCATTTGCGAACTCTTGAATAAATAAGTTGCAGACCAGCATGTGCTAGGCTCATAATACACACCCTTTGAACAGATCACGCTGATGGTCCTAGAGGTACGATCCGCCATAACTGGTCCTCACTTGATTCGACAAGGGGACGGAGCGCAATCTATATGGAACACATCATTCTCCCGTACAAAAATGGACTCTAGATGGTGCACCTGACACTGGGAATCGAGGCCACTCAACGTCCATACATTAGGTTCGTCACCAACGGTATGGATGCTGTCAGGCATCAGAATGTCAGGTAGTGATCGTATTGCGATGAAGGAGTCCACTGACGTGTAAGTATCCTCGCTATGTGGGCTGATCAGCCAGATAGCCGGGGAAATCTTGGTAGATAAGACCACTCCCCCACCTCTACCGACAGTGTTCCACTGGTACAAATCTGTCTGCAGAGTTACACGATATTTTCTGCTTTCTCCTCGAATCTTCTCGAGGGTCCACTGTGCAAAGGAATGTCAGTCGGGTACTGTAAACCGACGCAAGAGAATGAGAAAATAAGACATGGCCGTATTAATATTATGGATATACTAGTAATGTACGGATTCACTGAACTAGTGAGACAGAACGGATCACTCACAATGTAGTTGTCGACCTCTGCATACCCAGTGATAGAACTGGTTTCGCTGCCATCCTGAAAGCTGGAGGCGCCGGCCCTTGGTGTCATCTCCTCCGAGTTTTCCTTAACGGAAATGATAGCATATGGTCCACTGTCAGGGAGAGACATTCTTCACGGTCTCGAAGTACTAGGAATGGCTGTGATAACTTCGACTTAATATGCAGAGTTCTTGAGAGTCGAAGCTGAAGGAAGTGAGAAGTATTCAAGTTTGTGACCCAGCTGCGGTTTAAGAAAGACATTTTCCACACATGAAACCATGCTCCAGATGGCGATCAGTGGCTATTCTGAGAGCGACAGACAGTGGGAAGTGTCCTAACACGGATGTATACATCACGGGTTGATTGATTCAAATGGCTGCACTCAGTACCATAAATGCCTTTTCCAACAAATCGCTGCGAAGGATCCGAAGCATATGCAGTTCGAGGTTGGCACAGTTGCTCAAGCTAGAGTCTTGCCTCACAATCATTTTGAGACGGAATACCAATGCTGTGACTGTGTTTTCTGAGAACGTTCGTGAGTGCTCCTGCTAAGCAATTGAAAATTCAAGCCAGGAACTTGAGACAGCCTGGGTACACACCCCCTTAGTATGTAACAAATGATTCCGAGTCGCCACTGTAAGATATGTTCATTTCTTATTTGAACTTGTTATTCCGGAATCCGGACCAGGACATCGTAAGTTTCTTGATCGAGCTGAAGTGTTTCTCCTAATAGAGAGGCTACTGCAATTGATAATACTCAAGAATAAGCGAGGACACAGCTGCTTAATACTCACTGACAACCACAACTTGGCGCAGGTAGCACAATGAACGATGACTCGGATGAATTTGAATCACTGGTACGTACCTCTCGGGAACGCCCGAAGTCAAACTTGGTCAGTATGGCGCATGTGCGATGCATCATTTATCCAATAGATAAAGGGTAGAACGATGTACCTGCTGAATACTGACAATGACAGTGCGCGAGGAACAGAGCATGACCATCACTTTTGGTGCCTGACCGGGGGCGAAGACAACATACATGTAATGCACCACCGTGAACTGGTTCAAATTGATAATCCGCCGGTTTGGGTCAACATTGACTAGCATTACCTTGCCGTCAGCGGGAAAATCTCTCAGTTGTTCGGGACTCATCATTGACATTGACATTGAAACCGTCATTGTGATCCGATTCCTTGCCAAGCCAGAACGGTTACCCGCTATTGTTCTCGAACCGTTTGTCCATGCAGGTTTGCCCTGGCGAGGAGGGCCCCTTATGTTGTGAGTAACAGGTACATTGTCTGTATCTTTGTTAAGAAATACCCGATTTGGACTTGAAGCTTGAGGAAGCTCCGATCAGGACGGCACTACCGTAACTCCACGTCTTGACCCCGGAAATGAACGGAGGTAAAGCGCATGCGACCCTTGTAAGCTGTATGTACTTACCTCAGCGGGGGTGAGTATCAGATGGGAAAATCCACGAGACCTTCGCTCACAGAAGGCACGCCCAGGAACTATGGTACAACAGCTTAACTGTTGCATTCTGACGGTGAGTATGTCATTTAATCATATTGGTCCGACGCTGCGATTGGGGGCACTTATGGAAAATCCTCAATTATTCCAGGGGAACAAACACGTCAGGATTCCAGGTCAGCCTGACAGACAGCCATGCGAATTGCCGGGTCTGCTGGGTATATAGTCGATCAACTACGACCGTATCTCTAACCCAACAAGAAATTCGCGTCCTACTTCTCCAACATCAACCAATAACTTCATCTATGTCTGACGAAGCGCTCTCCGACCAGGCCTGTGCGCCAGCCCCATATGTACCCCTCCCCGAGGATAGCTCCGTACCACACTCTCACCTTGCCATGAATGCTGTTATTGCTACCTCTGACAAGCTCTGGGATATCGGATATCAGAATGACAAGCTTACAGATCGTACCGGTGCAGACGTAGGAACAGTGGTATGCTTCTTTTGCTACACTTTTTCCACATGCTCACAAGTTTTCCTTCGTAGGTGTTGCTCTACAAGTTCCTCTCTACTCCAGGTGCAGCGAACATCCCAGAGAAGCAGAGTGCTGTCAGGGATACGATCAAGATCTGGGAAGAGCACTGCAACGTGCGCTTCGTGGAGCAGACGGACGTCAACGGGTCCTCTGACATTCGCATTAAATTTGCGGCGTCTGGTGGGTCATGGAGCATGGTTGGTAAAACGTTCGAAATCGACAACAAGGCCCCCACGCTTAACCTCGGATGGCTGAGTGGACACGAGAAGCCAGACGCAAAGGAGCAAGGCACTATCCTTCACGAGTTTGGACATGCGCTTGGGATGATGCACGAACATCAAAGCCCAGCGAGAGGAGAGAAGATCACACTCAAGACAGAGGAGGTCTATAAATACTACCTCCCGTTGCTCCATTATGACCGCAAGCTGGTGCAGAGCCAGGTCATCGACGTATATGACAGCAACAAGTCGAACTTTAGTCATTTCGATCAGACCTCTATCATGATGTGCGCATTTACGTCCATGCTACATTCATCTTTTCATACTGATCCATGTGCAAATGATCTGGTCAGGTACTTCATGCCCGGCCGCCTGAATTATGAGAATGTCGACGTGAAAGCGAACGTCAAGCTGTCCGAGCTCGACAAGGCATACGTTGGAATGACGTACCCTTCCAACGATCTTGCCAAGATTCTTCGTGCAATGGGAACCATCGGCATTCCAGACAAGGATGCAAGCTACATTATCGAGTCGCTTCACCAAGAGAAGGACAAGGTGACAGCCGATGATCTGAACCAGGTCCGTGAAAGGTTCTTCGAATACAACAGAGCAAACATCGAGGCTGCCGCTCTCTTACGAGGTACGTGGGATCCTATTACATCTCTCAATAGAAGTACCGCTCACGACACACTATGATATAGCCAAGGGAAGGTCCGGCATCGGTTCGCATCCAATGAAGGTGTCAGCAGACATGAACGTCAAGGAAAAGAATGCGATTAACGCATTGATGCACTCCATGGCGCAAGGAGGCAAGCCAGGGATAGGTTCTGCATCTGGGAAGTGATCCCACGGTCCATGTCGTGTCATTTGTAACTAGAATTCAGAGTGGTTATGAGTTGGTTGTTTCTTATATGAATGATGTATACTCTGCTACTGTCTTAGTCCTTATATGAAACAGTGTATCCTCCATGCACAATACCGTCGGTCCGTTCCAACATTGATTTATGGCGCTTCGCAGTGAATTATTTCTCTCAAACCCCCTGGTTACATGACCCATGTAAATTCCACAAAACTCGTTATACATATCCCCATCACCGGCAGATTCCACAAGATCGCGGCAAGCGTGTTGGACTGGAAAATCATCCTCTGGTCATCTGAATAACTTATTCCAACTATGTACCAGTGCGCCTCTTCTTCCTGGGGTGCAAATAACCTGTGGTAAATCATTAAGTTATCAGCGCACGAAACATACAACCTGTTCTACTTACCTTCCGACGAAGGAAGTGATTGGAGTTGTTAGAGGCGTGATCCATGATGCGATGCACTGATGTCAGCAGAATAATGAGATGCCTTTGTCATTCTATGCAAGCCATCGTACTAACCTTTCAGATGGAACATCCTCCGATCTTGGGTAGACAACAAGTCAAAGCGGTCATAGTGTACAAACAAGGCTTACTTCTTGTAGTTGTCCTTCTCACGGATAGGGAAGTCTCCTCTAGCGCTCCCACTTGTGGATTGGCCAACGGACGATAATATCAGGTCGTCTGCATGTGAGTTAGTATGATCTGACCATGATTTTACCGATTCCCGGAGGGGTTGAACCAGTGAATAATGGTTTAGTAAACTTTGTAAATCAAAAATGGCGACTTCTGCAGTTGGCCGTTCCTCCACCGAGGACCAACATCGTTGGATCAAATTCCAGTGAGAATCATTGATCGATCGAGACTGCGGTCGGCCTGGCTTTTGCCCCTTTGCTAAGCGCAAAATGACAGCTACGTCCTCTTTGACTTCTGACCACGGCTGCTTGCCAGAGAGTACCTGTAAAGAATCATTGAAAATGAACTTTTGCAACCGCCAAACATCTATACCTGGAGTGCGATGCAGCCAAAAGAATACATGTCACTTTTAGTTGTCCTTTGAAACACTTCTTCTGATTCGACCTGCTCCGGTGCGATCCATCGCAGCGCACCCGGTCTTGCGGTCGACCTTTGGAGGTAAGATAACGCTTCCGGAATGTTCCCTACTAGAGAAGCGTATCCGAAGTCTGTCAACCGTGCAGTGTAATCTACGTCCAGTAACACGTTGTTCTAGCGGACCGTCAGGAAAAAGGATCAAGTGACCTATTAGTAGACTGTTGGACACACAGAATTCAGGTCACCATGCACGATAGGAATAGAATGTACTATCGAGCATTGTTAGTGCGAGCCTTCGATAAGTATATAAAAAACCTATACGGTGCTCACAGTAGCGTAGCCCATTTGCAACATCCAACAACTGTCGAACAGTCAGAAGACTCGGAGGGCTGAAGCGGCCAAGGTTCAGTGGACGCACTAGGTGAAGTCTGTGACCTGTTCCCAAATCGCTGTCATGGTTTGACAAGAAGTTGTGCAGTGATTCATTGGGCATCCATAACGACACCAATGACATGGCCCCATGCATTCCAAACCCATACGTAATACCTTGGAATGGAACAATGTTCCTATGGTCGAGCCTCCTCCAAATACCAAGTTCCCTGCGGAGCATCTAGAAAGTTATTGAGCGAAGAATGTACACAATAGGACATTAATTCAGGGAAGTACCTTGAGAGAACTATCTCCAGAAACTTCATCAATTGTGAATCTGAATCGAAAAGCTTTCACGGCCACCTGAAAAAAAGGTTAACCACAGACGACATTACAAACTTCGCGCGAACCTCAGTAGTCGATACGCCATTGAGGTACCAACCTCTATAAACGTCGCCAAAGCCTCCGCCAGCAATGTAACCATCACTTTTCTTAACGATGTAAGGGCTAAGATCTGGGGCAGGGGGAATATCGGCACTGTATAAGGTGAGAAGATGTGTGACAATTATTCTGCAGACAAAAGAAAAACGTACCGAAAGTTCGGTCCTTGTGGTTGCACAATTTGTTGCGCAGGCAATGGATTATGGGTACCAATGGGCAATGAGGCTGTAAATTAATCAACATTCAAATTTAGCTCGGAGGGTGACTGAATAACCAGTGATAGGATATAACACTTTCAATCTTCTTATACCAGTATCGGGCCAGAGGACCTCCTCGGTACTGGAAACATGTGCTGGATTAGGCGGGAGGAGTGAGACGGAGAGAACTTCTGAGCAGCACTGAGCAGCATGCACCTGAGGCAATCGTGAGTGCGTTCGCAGAAATGCTGAGGTAGATTGGATGGGCATTACCCGAATCTTGACTGAATCCAACCGCGTCCGGGTTGGTACTACTTTCCACAAAAATATCTTACCGTTCTCTCCTGCAGATACCACGAATGCTCCAGAAGGTGTGAAAGAAACCGAGTGGACAGGTTGAGCGTGACGTAGACACTGCCCGATTTGATTACCAGTGGTTGCATCCCAAAGACGAATAGTTTTATCCCAGGACGCGCTCGCAAGTGTGGATCCATCTGGAGAAAGAGAGAGCGAGACTATCCATCCGGTGTGACCCGACCATGCATTTATCTGTTCTCCAGTGATGGAATTCCAGCAACGAATAGTTCTGTCGAGTGAGGCAGAGAAGATTCTGCTACCGTCGCGTGACCACAGTACACTCCAGATCGCATTTTGATGACCTTTTAGTGGACCAAGGATGTGTGTACCAGTGCTGACCTTATACACAGAGATCTCGAAAAGGGTACCGCATGCAAGCTTGTTACCATCAGGAGAAAAACAGAGCGAGTCAATCAGACCAGCGCTGATGGAATTGACTACTCTCCCTTCCGCAGTAAAAATTTCCACGGTGAGCTTGCCAACCGCAATGATCCGACCGTCCGGTGAGATGTCGAGCCTGGGATACAAGTTCCGACTAGTCCACCTGCTGAGCAGTTTGTGCGATTCGACATCCCAGACTTTGACTCCCCCATGCTCGTCCGCACTGATTATTCTTTCACCTTGCCTTGTCACAGAGAGATGTGATATTCTTCTGTCGTGAGCCATTTCTATCCCTTCTTGCGCGTGGTTATCTATATTCCAGACCCTCACAATGCCGTCGTCAGAACCGATAACAACTCCTCGTCCGTTGGAAAGACATGCGAGCGCCTCAATGCCCTCGCCATGTTGTATGGATATTACCACGTCCGGGCATAGTCGATCGCTGTTTGACTCGCAGCATGTGACACTTGACATCCTGGAGATGAGGTGTTCGACAGCTAGGACCTGATGTCGAGCTGCCAGTGGCAGGTTATGAATGGCTGTAAAACAATCAGAGAAAGAAATGGGTGGCCGCAACGATGCCGCTCATATAAAAGACGATCCTGGAATGAAGTTCCTGGCGTTTCAGACCAGTTGGTGGGGACAGTTTACGAATTTGAAATATGCACTGGGCGATTACAGAACGCATGGATTGAGTCAGAGAAGGATGGAAGTGCCACAGTGAGACAGGAACTTGTACTAGTAAGGGATTATTGTCGCTTACGTCGACTCAAGTATTTCAGAAACGACTCGTTGGGCTGGTTAGCTGAAAAACTTCAAGGATAGTCGGTTAATTGAAAGACTTTGAAGCTCGAACCGGTTCAAGCTGGATTATGTAAGTAATACCTGATCTGAGATCGTCGTGCAGATTTGTATTACCGATTCAGGCAATGACAATGCTGGCAGAGATCAATTCTTCGCGATTCACGTCAAGCCGTACAGTTATGTTGTTGATATAGTATGTGGTCGTATTTACCTTACGTCTGTCTGTCTTGCACTTACAACTTACAACAGTTAACTTTGCAGATTAGATTGAGTTGAATAGCATGTGAGGCTTGGCAGTGTTCACAGATTTTAAATTGGGCAAAGGCCCGAAGCTTTAAAATTAACTGAGCCCCTGAAGGTCCTCCTGATAACACCGCCATGTCGTTTTTCCAGGCACCTTCAAAAACAGCTCTGCCAGGCAATCTACATAACCACGGTGGTGGTAACAAGCAAAAACCCGTCAAATCCGTTAAAAGGTAAGTCACTGCTGAACCAGTGCATCGCCAACAACCGCTGACCCTAACAGTGACAAGGTGGTTGGCCTTTCTGATGCAAACAATGCACAGCATCGAAAAGAGATGCTCGAGCTGGCGAATCGTCTGCATGCCACACTATGATTGTGGTCCCTTTTCTATCGCTGACTCCAATGGCAACTTGTAGCGTTCGAACTGATATTGACCTACCCATGATTGCTGTCATTGGAAATCAAAGCGCTGGAAAATCGTCTCTTATCGAGTCGATTTCCGGCATCACACTTCCTCCAAGTTCCTCGATCATCTGGAACATGCACCAGGTATCATCCTTGTCTCAACCTCTCAGTCTCACCTTCAATTATTTTCTCACTTAATTACGTCCATTTAGGTGTCCCACTGAGTGCAAGCTTTCGTACTCGGATGCGCAGTGAAGCTGCACTTTAGCATGGATGTCCACGGCGCACCCGTACCTGTCCATCTAGTGTCGTTCGGCGATCCTATCACCTCACCTTCTCTTGTGGAGGAACGCGTTCGTCGTGCACAGCGTGCGATCCTCAATCCGTCAACAAACCCTCAGATATATCTTGAAGATGAAGATGTCCCGAATGGGAACCAAGTTTCGTTCTCAAAAAACTACGTTTCTTTGGAGATTAGTGGATGCAATCTTGCGGATATCTCTTTTGTGGACCTTCCAGACCTTATCTCAAGCATGGGTCGAGGCGGAAGCGAGAGAGATATTGAGCTGGTGAAGGCTTTGGTGACTTCCTACATCGAGAAGCCAAGTTGTGTGGTTTTACTCACTGTGACTTGCGAGAGTGAGTGTCTCAATCTTTGTATCTGCATGCCGCAAATAACGCCGTGTACTAGCCGATTTTGAGAATCAAGGTGCATACCACCTCGCAAAGTGCATAGACCAACTTGGGAAGCAAACCGTAGGTAAGTGATCTATTGCAGCATTCACTTTGGTGTATGTAGGCGTGCTCACCAAATCTGACCGCATTCCATCCGGAGACGAGACTACCTGGATCAAAATGATCAAAAACGAGACCGAACCTCTGGCAAATAATCAGTATTGTGTCAAACAACCCTCTTCCCAGGACATCGTCAGTGGTGTTGCTTGAGAAAATGCCTGCGATCAAGAAACAGTTTTTCGCAATGACACAGCCATGGCGTTCATTAGAGCCAGAGTATCACAGTTACTTGAGGACGAGCAGACTCACCGAGAAGTTGAGTGTTATCTTGTCAGAGCTTATCGCAAAGAGGTAGGTTAGTAGTTAACGTGTGCCCTGTCACACATGTTGACTCGAATGGGCATCCCTTCTTGTGAAGGCTACCTGGGATTCAGGACGAGTTGGCAAGTGCGATTCAAGAAACAGAGAGAAGGATGGGCGAGTTACCGAAAGCCCCACCCGGCGATCCTGTGACTGAAGTACACAAGGCATTGAATAATTTCCGCCGAGACTTCTCCAGTCGTGTTGAGGGTACTCCAGAAGATGGCCCCCCTCAAGCTATTCGAAAATACCAAAACGCATTCCGCAAGGCAATACGCCGCACGGCACCAGAATTTGTCCCATGGAAAACATACAAGAAGAAGAATGAATTAATGACGGAGCACCCGTCAAAGCAGAATTTCTTGCAAATGAAGGCGACGATGAGGATGAAGAAGCGGAAGCTTTATCGGCTGAGGAAACCCATGTAAAGGACTTTTTCTCAAGTCCAGCATTCACAGACGATCAAAGTAAAGACTGCCCACCAACAAAGAAAAGACGCACGGAGGGAAGTGCTAGTAAAATATATGTCGATGAAGTTCTGGTACGAGCCGAAAAGTAAGCATACCTATATTAAGTACCATGACCCCCGCTGACTTGCGTTACTCAGTGCACGTACTCGTGAGCTCCCAGATAATTATCCATTCATAGTCCAGAAGGCATATATCCAGGAGTTCACGAAGGAATGGGCACAGCCAGCACTTGGTTTCTTTAAGTTGGTTTACGCCACCCTAAAGACTGATCTTCGCAGACTTGTCGAAGCGCACTTTGCGCATATGGAATCGCAAAACAGTCAATTCTGTGAGTTTTGGAGCAGAGACCCCATGAGACGTAGCTTACCGCAGAACAGTATGATAGTATATGAGCACCTCGACGAAGCCGCCATCAGGACTAAGTCAATGATTCAATGGATCCTTTCCGTCGAGAAAGTTCCAGCGACGTTGAACACCCACTACTTCTCCGATTGCAAAGACAGGTTCCTTGGACACTATAGAGCATGCAGGAGTGACAGCAATTTGTTATCCAAACTGAAACGGGTTGACACAAACATTTCATCGTCACCAACACATAGCAGCAAATCACGTTCTTCGTGACCAAATTTCAACAAGACGAGACAATAAACAAGGTTCTTTCCGGGCTAAATGAGCTCGGAATTCCAGCGCAGGCGACCGACCTTCCTAAGCTACTTCCCCGGATCCAATGGAAGTAGCACTGGATATTATGGCTAGTGTACGAGCGTACTTTCAAGGTACATTTCCTCTTGTACTCCTATGGTTTCATGCGTATTGAGCAGTGCGGGTCGCCTTTAGTTGCCTACAAACGTTTCGTGGACTTCGTTCCGATGGCCATAGATCGCGAAATGGTGCTGGGGTTACCAGAGGGAATCGAATTACAGGGCCGGATGGCTATCTCCGATGCAAAAGCATAGTAGAAGAGTCAAGAGATATCACAGCCAAGCGCCAAGAGGTCTACAAGAAAATGGAAAGGCCTCAAGCTGCGTGACAAGAATCGAAGAGGCTGACGTAATGATTATGAAACCATTGAAACGTGGGTGTGGAATGATGGTCCAATTGTCAGGAGCTTCATGGGGCGTAGTCTCGAGTCCAGTCGTTCTGGTCGCTATATTGGGAAGCTCTCGGCAGCTTCCGGCGTCCAGAACGTCTGGAGACATTTGTGTAGTGACGAGGGTGTCGCGTCACACCTGTCAATGTAAATTACTTTTTGAGCTGCCCGAAGAATAAATAAATAAATGTTGACGCGGAGATTGCCGTACCCACGGTGATTGGCCGCGCGACACTGATCTCCTGTGCCACTGCTTGCACTGACCGTCTCACTGTCAATCATGCCTGATCCTCTGGCTGGCAACAATCCGGACGACGAAGCCCTCGACTACAGCCCTTTCTCGTCCATCCGCGCACCATCCGAGCTCTTATTCGACCTCAATCACCTCCATGAGCCCTCTAACCCACCCATTCAACTTGCACGTACACGCGCACTGCGGGAAAGGCTCCCACCCAGCACAGCTGCAGAAAAAGTCCAAAAGGTCCTCGTTTTCATGGATGGACTCGGCATCAACCTACCCATTTTCCTTGATCTCCTCAGCTGGGGTGACAAGAGCTGTGTCGACAACAGCAAGATCAATTATGAACGTACTTCATTGATGGTCAGTGAAGAGCTTGCAACAATTGTTGCACAGTGGTACAAGCCACCCCGTGCTCCAGGAAGCACCAGTGCTCGTGCTAATGGTGGGAGTCGTGTACTTGAGCGCTTTGCTTTTGACACAGTCACTTCTGTCCTTGACAAGGCCAAGTAGACGACGGTGAACATCGGGCGAGCAAAGGAACGTTTTGAGGTAAGAGTTATTGATGACCATCTCCGGCGAGGTATATATGACTTGGTATTTCCATTCCTTAAGCTCCTGGTTCACGGTAAGTGGTACTCGAGCTTGCTGGTGCTTCAAGTTATGGCTCACCTGACGGAGCACAGCAGTGTTGGTATTGTGATTGAAGGCAACAGCGGACAGCCCCATCTGATGACACCGGGATACCTGGGACGCACGGTGAGATTTGCTCACAGTTGAGCATACTAAACTAACCTGATCATCTTCAAGCGAGTTCAATGGTGACAATACAACAAGCACCCGATCGACATGAATCATGGCCGGCATAAGAAATGGCAAGGTTTTGCCAGTGCCGGTGCCAGCCAGGATGGTGCAGTCGATCCCAAGAGTGAAGGCCTCGGCAGCGTCAAGTTGCCATGGGTAAGGTGCACGGTTGTTGCACCTTTCAAGGCATGTGCGGATCAGTGAGTCCCGCGTCTTTATTGAGCTGTATCCTGACTGCTGTTGTGCAGTCTCTCGTCGCGACTGAAGGATGGCATGAGATGAGACTTCAGGCTGTCGCTCGTCGCGGGAACAATTTGCTGTAAGGACAGTGGCCGACTCGGAATCAGTCGGCATTAGTAGCTACCCATGTGATATGTACCTCTCAGCTCAACATAGACTTAGCAATAAAAATTCGCACATATGTCACCAAGATCAACTCCATATAAGGGAAGAAATTACATTCTGGGACTATGTGATGTGACTAGTGTGACTCGAGACCCTCGTCGCTACACAAATGTCTCCAGACGTTCTGGACGCTAGTCACTTCCCGAAGTGACTAATTAGGAAAGCGTTCAGAGCGGCTGGTCCCGAGACTACATGGGGCGATGTGAGAGAAAGGATCTCAGGGAAATCAACCATTTAAAGTAGAACTCGAACTCGCTTGCATTTAAACATCTATACTGTCAGGTACGGAACACTGACTCACGCACATTGAGAGTTTTCAACAGAGCTGGACATGGAAGCCGGTCAGGATAATTGTTGATCAGGCATAATAAGCTCATCTCTTGAGGCCTGAGACCAGAAGGACATCGATGGAGGCAGCAGAGGGCAAGAGGAAATGGTACTGAGACCTCCGAGTTGTAACTGGTACAGAAACAACAACTTGGTCGCAAGAGAATCATGACGTAAAAGGGTAAATGGCAATGGGCTACTTGCTGCACTATACTAGGACACCAACACGAGATTAAAATTTGTCCCAACTGTAAATTTGCAATGTCTTCTGTTGTAAATTGCGGGCACTGGCAGTCCTCGCATTTTCTCGCTTCTCGATACTTACATACCCTAGCTATCCCGAACAACCACTTCCGCCACCAGTAACATCAACAACTGTATCCTCTCTGATGCGTATTGAGCTAGACGAAACGAAGGACTCAGTCGTCGTACGAGTACGAGACTAAGTACGAGTGATCACGTGGTATTAGCTAAGATCGTACTTAATCGAATACTAATATTCCGACCTCGACTCCGATCCCACCGAACGTTTCGACAATGCAGCAAGGACGGAACAATGGGCGCGAGGTCTTTCAAAGACTCCCTCATAGAACGATGTCGCAGATTTTTGGCGCGAGCCTTGCTTGGTGTCCTTGTCATTAATGTTGCTGTCGGGGATCAATTTCTCTATCCTAGGCAGTAATGGGAAGTAGATGGATTCACCAGCAAGAAAATGGTATGAATGTAATCGATTTCTAGCCTCGAGGATTGAAATTGATGCCTGGGTTGGTTTAACAGAAGATCGAGGAGGCATGTCCTCAGGTCGGTAGGCGCGGACCAAGGAACGATTCACGGACATGCTTGATGTGCGTTATTCCAACTAAACATGTGCAGAGCCTCTCTGTTGAGTTTGCCTCCAGTACCTCAGTAAACCCGCTAGACTGAACTTCCTCCACTTCTTCCTATTCCCACTAAGAGTCTTAAATATTCCTGGTCTCTAGTGATTTGCTAATAACTGGGAGGTGAACTAACGCATACAATGGTCAATGTAAGCCATGAATGACTTCCCATGTTTCCTTGCACACATGTCGCAATTTTATTAGGTTCTAAGCTGGTGTCGGACCGCGGTAGAACATCGTAGAGGTACAGCAGTTGTGACGTGTTCGCGTTGTTATCAATATAATTAACTCACTTCTCATACCCGAGTTCAAGTTATGTGATCCAAGCAACCTCCTCGGCAACGCTCTCATATCAGGACACTTCACAAGGACATTATGGAAGCAAGGGCAAAAAATGGCCAATGGCTCGCTTTTTCGATGCCGACCTCGAATCTTGGTTTTCGTGAGATACGATACTTCGCGCTTTACTTACTCCTCTCCTTCATCAATTTCCCCTGGTTGATCAATACACTTATGCTCTGCCAGAGGTCGAGTGTGAATTTCTGCTTTCTTCATACTAATCTCATAGTCGGACCTCACGCCAATGATTAGCGAAAGTGAGATGGTAATGAAATCCTCGTCTCTACTAATCACCCTCTTTCGGTACGACAAACCGGAATCCATTCTCTCACAGCTCTTGAGATATTTATGGCTTGTATAGGCCTCGGCAGAGGCATACTTGAGTTCGTGTGTTCCTTACAGAGTCCTTGCTCGCTGGACTAGATTGAAGATACATTGGTCCGGGTCTTTCTCGACCCGATAGCGGACTGCCCCTTATGCTGAAGTAACCTATTTGTGGTTGTCATAGTGAGTGTGTCAAAGTATTACTCAATTCTGCACTCACCGTGGTGACGTCATCTTGCAGAAGGCGCCCGACTCTGAATCGGCGCGTGAAGAGACTTGAAGTTGTCCGTAACAGCGCCGCGTCGACCTGACTCGACCAGGCGAGGGGTACATCTAATAAAGGGATGGCTGACCTTCATCCAACGGGCTACGAATCAATTTGTACGAAAGGTGAAAAAATCCCTACCTCCAGGGGGAGAACTTTGATTGGAACAGACTCTGGGTGCGTGGGGCAGTGCTTTTATAGCGAGCGGAATGACCAGGTAGGAATAAAAAGCTGCCCACTGGCTGGATTGAACAACCGACCTCACCATTACGAGTGGCGCGCTCTACCACTGAGCTAAACGGGCATGTTGAGCAGGGCAGGATGGGCAATCTTTAAGTTGACGTCATGCTGGGGCCTCGACCTCTACCAAGTTATTGTTTTCGATCCAGAGCCTAGCCTCAACCTCAGTGGGAAAAAAAGCTGGAGACTCGCATGAGAATCACTACCAAACATAACTCGATTCACCATATGGCATACCTCACTTCTGACTCGCCATTCGGAGGTGGGAATTAACAACAAAGATGCCAGTGGTGGTGAAACGAAAGCCGTCAGCACCTATGCCCATTACATATGTTAGTTGTCGCGTTGAGGCTCGATCGAGAGTCAGAGACCCGGTTTGACACTCCAAATCAGGTGACATTGACACACATATGTCAACCCGTTCAACTGGTTGTACACCTTGATGTCATGAAAGACATAATCCAGACCGTCTGGTCGAAATGTGAAAGATTAGTCGCTACCACTTACAAACCTGAGGCCCCAGGATTGCCGCCCATGTGATTGTCCTGAGTTCTCAATGTGAGAAAAAAGTCTGCATAAAAAACATTGATGTAGCTTGACTAGAGTTCTGGAAGTCACATCTCACTTCCGAGTCCTAACCTTCACTCCAGTGGGAGTCATGTATCACTGGCAAGTTGAGATCGCGGGCCATCCGAATCAAAGTTCTAGTCCCAATTACAATTGAGACTCCGCTATTCCGCAAAAATTGCGAAGCAGTCACTGTCAAACTAAATCAGAGTCTTGGAAAACGGCTGAGCTTGACCTGAGCCCTAAAAGCACAAAATCCTCTCTGAAAATAAAACCGCATCATTCCTTTAGGCACTTTTAACAATGCCAAGCACTGCGCATATAAGTGGTGACGGAGACATGCAGGTTTCCATCCCCTTTGACAGGCAAGTCGCTGCCGAATCCTAGTTTAAATTGTTCATCGACTGAAGGACTGCATGACTGATGGTTAGCAGTGACGGGGCTGTGGGTCTTTCGGATGTAAACAGCGCACGGAACCGAAGAGAGATGCTAGAACTAGTGAATCGCCTGCACGATACTGGGTATGCAATATGACTGTGGCCTCTTTCTAGCACTGACTCAAATTGACAACCTTTAGTGTTCAAACGGACATTGACTTGCCCATGATTGCTGTCATTGGAAACCAGAGCGCCGGTAAATCGTCGCTCATTGAGTCTATTTCCGGTATCACTCTCCCTCGTTCATCAGGGACATGTACCAGGTATGATCTTTGTCTCTCAATCTCTTGCTCCCATCTTGCAACCAGCTTCTCAATCGCTTGCGACGATTTAGGTGTCCCATTGAGTGCAAGCTTTCATACTCGGACGCCCCATGGAAATGTGTGGTGAAGCTGCGCTTTAGCACGGATGTCCACGGCGCACCCGTGCCCATCCGTCTCGTGACGTTCGGCGATTCTATCACCTCACCTTCGATCGTTGAGGAACGCATTCGCCGTGCACAGCGTGCGATCTTGAATCCATCAACCGACCCTCAAATATATCTCGAGGGAGATGATCTCCCAAACAGGAACGAAGTTTCGTTTTCAAAGAACTATGTTTCGTTGGAAATTAGTGGAAGTGATCTTGCAGATCTTTCCTTTGTAGACCTTCCTGGTCTCATTGCAAGTGTGGGTCGCGGTGGAAGCGAGAGGGATATTGAACTAGTGAAAGCTTTGGTGACCTCCTACATCGAGAAGCCAAGTTGCGTGATCTTGCTCACGGTGACTTGCGAGAGTGAGTGTCTCGATCCTTCCCCAAGTCTATATATGTATATGCAAGTGATAAAATTGTATACTAGCCGATTTTGAGAACCAGGGTGCATACCATCTTGCGAAGTGTTTCGATCAACATGGGAAGCGGACCGTAGGTGAGAGACGGATTAATTATTTCAATAAGTGCTATAACGTACAACTCATTTGCTTTGGTGCATGTAGGTGTACTTACTAAACCCGATCGCATTCCGTTGGGAGACGAAGCTGCATGGGTCAAAATGATCCAAAATCTGACCGAACCCCTGGTGAACAATTGGTACTGTGTCAAGCAGCCCTCTTCTCAGGATATTTCCGGTGGGATCACTTGGGTAGATGCCCGTGAACAAGAAGCCGAATTTTTCGCATTGACACAGCCATGGCGTTCGTTAGAGCCAGAGTACTACAATTATCTGGGGACGAGCAAACTCACTGAGAAACTGAGTGTCATCTTGTCAGAACTTATTGCAAGGAGGTGAGTTTACAGTTAGTATTTGTTCATACATGCTTGGGCACTAATGGGCCCATGTTCTTGTGAAGGTTACCTGAGATTCAGGATGAACTGACATGCGTGATTCAAAACACCGAGAGGAGGATGAAGGAGTTGCCAGCAGCACCTTCTGGTGATCCTGTGACTGAAGTGCTCAAAGCGCTGAATGTTTTTAGCCGAGAGTTTTCGCGTCGCGTTGAGGGCACTCCAGAAGATGGCCTACTTCAAATAATTCGAAAACACCAAAAGGCATTTCGCCGGGAGATACACCTTACAGCACCAAATTATGTTCCGTACGAAACAAGTGCAAAGAAGAATGATGGATCATTCGCCAAGCCAGAATTTCTTGCGCATGAAGGTGATGAAGAAGACGATTTACCAGCTGAAGGAAGTGGCTCGAACTCCACGGACTCTTTCTCGCTTGTGACATCCTCAAGTGATCAAAATGAAGACGGTCCAGTAAAAAAGAAGAGACGCACAGACGGGAATGAGATCTATGTCGATGAAGTTCTGGATCGAGCTGAAAAGTGCGTGTACGAATCTAATATGTGCAATGGTTTTAACTAACCGACCCGAGCTAGCGCGCGAACTCGCGAACTTCCAGACAACTACCCATACATCGTCCAGAAGGCGTACATCCAGGAGTTCACGAAAGAATGGGAACAGCCAGCAACCCGCTTCTTTGAATCGGTTTATACCACCCTAAAGACAGACCTTCGGAAGCTTGTCGAAATGCACTTCGCGCACATGGGCCAAGGAACCGCGAAACAATCAGTTCTGTGAGTCTGACGCAGTGAATCCCTAAATAATCGTAGCTCACCGCAGAACAGTAAGATAGTCTATGACCATCTCGATGAAGCTGCCGTCAGGGCTAAGTCGAAGGTCCAATGGCTCCTTGCTATTGAGCAAGTTCCAGCAACGTTGAATTCTCACTATTTTTCGGACTACAAAGACAAGTTCCTCGCACACTACAGAGCATGCAGGAATGATAGCAGTCTATTATCCAAACTCAAACGAGCTGACACGTATATTCCGCCCTCACATGGTACTGGGAGTGCACGATCCTCAACCTCCGCAAACTCAACTCAGCCAGACGCAATCGCAAGAATTCTCTCCGGGCTGAATGAGATTGGTATCCAGGTGAAGGCGAGCGACCTACCTAAGCTACTTCCGCCAGATCCGATGGAAGTGGCTTTAGACATCATGGCCAGCGTTCGGGCATACTTCCAGGGTACGATTTCTTCCGGTTCCATAATGCTTGTTGCACAAAACTGACTGCCTTCAGTCGCCTTCAAACGTTTCGTGGACGTCGTTCCGATGGCCATAGATTATGAAATGGTACTTGGGTTGCAAAATGGGCTTGAAGAAGCTCTGCACAAGGGGCTTCAGATCACAGGGCCAGATAGCTATAACCGCTGCAAGGCCATGGTGGAGGAGTCGAGGGACATTGCAGCCAAGCGTCAAGAGATTCACAAGAAAATGGAAAGGCTTCACGCTGCACGGCAGGAATTGAGGAAGCTCATGTGACAAAAGGTATGGAATGTTGGTACGCGGCAGCAAGGACGAGGACCCGGAGCAAGAGTCCAAGAAATATCAGATCTTTTTTAGAATGAAATTTGAACTCGCTTGCATATGTCAATCCATATCGTTGTTTAACCTGTAGTTAGGAGCGAATGTCACTGCGTCTGTCGAACTACAGAAGGAATCTGCGTCCTTCAAACTTCAAGCTTCAAGTTTGGGTTGAGTAACAGCTATCCTCTTTCGGCGGGGTTTCGACCGCAATACCACTGGTATGCTTTTTTTGGGCACCGTATAACTTGATGTTGCGTGGCAATTGACAGCCCAGCCAGTTCTACGCAACACGCTTAAACGGCCACGAGATCGATGGTTCAGAGGAAGCTTTGGCACTTCATCTGCTCTATTCCATCAAAGGAAGAATGTCAACAGCCTCTGACGACGTTTCTGCTAGCAAGCAATGATACTAACGGCGAACTGAAAGATGCGGCACACGTCAAGAAAAACGGGAAGGCGGATGACTTCGTGAGTTATAAATTGAAGTATGAGGATCAACCAAAGAAAAGGGGTGGCCTGAGTGGTTACAAAGTCGACGGGACAGAGCAACGGAAAGGCAAAATACCAGGTGCTTGGGACTCTGAACTGACGCCCAGTGTATGGCTATCGATCCGCGGTAGCATAACCACGTTCAATAACTTCGTGGATCCCTGGGTTGTGCAACTTGAATTTGATCTATTCCCTCTGCCAGTCATTTCACTACGCACCAGACATGAGTCAACCGATCCACGGAAGATCGGTTGGTCAAAGGATGTCAACCCTCACCATTTCGAGAACCAGGGTTCGCCCGAGTCACTACCCAGTGGCACCACTGGCAAATCTAGTAATCCCGACGCATGACGCTATCTCCGAGTTGACCTCGCGTACTCGGCCAATGGAAGATGCATTTGTCGCCAGGTCTAATTGACAGTGGAACCACGGAGATCTGGGAGATGTTGAAGTGACGGGACTCGAGTGTTTTTGAATTGCGGTAATAACTCAACGATTGCATGAACATCATCAGCATTAGGGACATGAAAGCATGGCAAAAAATGGAGGCATCCAGGGCTTCACCTCACTTGCGGCCTCTCCAGACGACTAACTTGTTACTGGGGCAGTGGAGGGGAGTCAATCCCACTTTTTTTTTTTGGCAAATTCGATACTACATACTACAATCACACTTTTGCATGATGTGTCCGACTCCAGCGATGATCATATCATTGTAGTGACACATGAGCGAATGATGGAAACAACACAAACAAGAGTGCTTGGTATACTTTACAGTTTCGATCGATATACAAGCGAACGAACGAGAACACGCGATACACAAGAGAGGGTGGAAAGAAAAGGAAAAGATACATAAAATCAAACACGGGAGGACGGAAAGACGGCCTGCGCGCTCGACGCGTTTGTAATAACGTGTACTGCGTGGTACAAACAACGTTCCACCTTCGCTCATTCATAGCCCCCTGCCCATGGGTACTCTGGGGTGGAGGGCATGTTCGTAGTCCAGGGTAAGAGTAGGACGCCAGTCTCTACGTTTCTTCAAAGACATACAGCCCGTCCAACTCACCGCCGTTCACCAAACCTGCCTTGAGCGATCCAATCCCATCATCGTTGACATCGACATCGATGCTTGTGATTGTCACCGACGAGGGCGGTGAAACAGACCCTATTCCAGGTGAAATCGATACAGAACGCGGGCGTGGGGATTGGGAAGGATGCTCCCTATACGCGCGTGAGGGAGCACTCTTATTCTTCGACGGCGATACCGACGTAGATGATCTCTCCACACGTAGCCGCTTCTGTTGCTTATCCTCTCCTGAGGATACCGAGTTCTGCCCCCCGCTCACCTCGAGTTCTTCCGAGGAACGTTTCCGTTGCCGCGAAGGGGGGCTGATATCGAGCAGTCCCTTTTCTGTTCCTGTAGCGGTTCGAGTGGGCGTGCCGGATATGGTTGCGCTGCGAGCTGCACCGTCGCGCGTGGCTCGTCCCTCACTCTCAGAACTATGCAGCCCCACTTTGACCCTCTTGGGTGGCGACCCCGGTCGCGTTCCAGTGCATACAGCCCCACCAATGCCTGGTCCACTCCCATCTCCGTCTAGATCATCCGACGATCGTTTCTTTGGATTGAGCCGGGGAGGTGCGATCTTTGTCTGCGCATGAAAGTGAGCAGGGCTGCGAGGACGTGATGCGCATGAATCGACAGAGGAATCTTCGCTCTCTTCTTCCTCTTCTTCCACTTCCACTTCCTCGTCTTCGCCTTCCTCTTCCTCTTCTTCATACATTTCTTCCTCTTCCTCCTCTTCCTCCTCTTCCTGCACTAGCGCTTGTCGTGGAACTTTGTGCACCTCCTCAAGCAC